>PVIR01012619.1:6024-44314 GCA_004026965.1 Petromus typicus
GGTAACCACATAACAATACTGGGTGTGGAGACTCAACCCAGCAGCAACCAGTACCACATACCACAGTGCCGGGCGTGGTGGCTCACGCCTGTAATCCCAGCACTTGGGAGGCAGAGGCAGGAGGATTGTGATGTGAGTTTGAGGCTGAGCTCGGGGCCAGCCTGAACCACAAAAGCGAGACCCTGTCTCAAAAAAAAAACCTAAAAAAAAAAAAAAAATTTTCTCTGTACGTTGTGGAAAAGCCACTTGAAGGTGTAAACCAGGTGAAATAGATAATGAGGAGTGTGAGCTTATTATATACTGATCAATACTATGGTCTTCATTCACAGGGCCAACTCCTTTTCCCTCTCTCTGCATTTGCATTGAGTGTATTTTCAGCGGTTTCATATCTTAAGCCAGGCATGGTGATGCATAACTATATCCCAGCACTCTGGGAAGTTGAGGCAAGAGGTTCATGAGCTCTAGTCCAACATGAGCAACTTAGTAACTTAGGAGACCTTGTAGTTTAATAGAAGGACCCCAGGTTGGCTTTCTAGTACCACAAAAAAAATCTTCATTGAGATATAATTTACATACCATAGAATTCAAGTACTAGTGTGCACTGGATATCATCGCATATCATAGCCAGTTTCAAAGCATTTTCATCCCCTCACAAAGAAATCTATGCATTAGCAATCATACCCATTTCCGTCCCCCAAACCCTGGACAATAACCAGTCTCCTTTCTGTCTGTGTTAATCTGCCTGTTTGGACATTTTTTTTTTTTTTGAGACAGGGTCTGGCTTTTTTAGTTCAGGCTGGCCCTGAGCTCAGCCTTGAACTCACAGCAATCTTCCTGCCTCTGCCTCCGAAGTGCTGGGATTACCAGCATGAGCCACCACGCCCCACACTGTGGTATGTAGTTCTGATTGCTGGTGGGTGTGAGTCTCCACGCTTGGCGTTGTATGTGGTTACCAGGATCAAACCTGGGCCCTTGCACTTGCAAGCAGGTGCCGGAAGGACTGAGCTAAATCCCTGTCCCTGGACATTTTTCTTTTAAAATTTAGTTTTTAAATAAAACATGAAAATATTATTTTTGTTTTTTCCAGTTCTTATTAGCTATCTTGTATTTTGATCTTTACTTAGATTTTGGGTTTCTTATATAAGAGAAATTATGTGATATGTAAGCTAGTGTGTCAGATTTATTTTACCTAACATTACTTTCTCACGGGGTATCGATTTTCCTAAAAGTGACTTAAGTTTATTCTTTATAGAAAGTAGTTCTCAATTGTGTATAAATACCACATTTTCTTTCTCCATCTGTTGATAGACATACAGATTGCTTTAAATTCATTTTAACATACATAAAACATAAAATTGCACATATTAAATGGGTACCCTGTAATGCTCAATCCACATATACATTATATAATGTTGAAAGAAGGTTAATAATATTTGTCTCTTCAGACATTGATCATTTCTTTGTGTTGAAAACTTTCAAAATCCTTTCTTCTAGCTTTTCTAAATACACAGTATATTGTTGCTCTCTATAATCACCTTCCAGTGCAATTGCACATTCAAAACTTCTCACTCCTATTTAATTCTAACTTAGTAGCCGTCGCTCAGCCCCAGGGCTTCCCTCCCAGCCTCTGCTAACCACTGTTCTGTGCTCAACTTCTATGACATCAAATTTTTTAGGTTTCACATGATTCATCGTAATTCTGAATGTTTCAAAAAAAGGAATCATACAATATGTGATTCTTTTGTGACGACTTTTTTTAGTGTAGTGTTTTCAGATTCACATCTGTTTTATGCATATATCATTCCTTTTTATGGCTGAATAACATTATATTCTGTAGAAATGCCTCTCTCTGTTTATCTGTTTAACAGGAGATGTTTGGGTGGTTTTCACTCTGGCTACTGTGAATAATGCTGCTATGGACATATGCTTATGTTCTTTTTTTATGGGGTGAGGGTCCTTACCTTTTGTTAGATTTTGCAGAGGGTCATAATAATGTATAGGTTAAAAAGTATTACTGTAGAACTTGGAGAGAGTATGGTATTCAGTATTTAAATGTGGTAATGTCTGGGTATACCTCATTATTCTCCATTATTCAAAAAACCCAGATTATGTAGTAAACCTGGAAGTAGGTGGAGTCTTTGCTTTCTTCTACATGTAGTAGGACCGAGAGAAGTGATGTTAGGCCACACGTTTAGGATTTCTGTGCTTCAGCATTTATCTTTGTAAAATGCAGATGTTGGTGCTGCCTCACGGTGTTCCTGAGAGGCTAAAACAAGATGCTATCTGTGAACATTTGTTCAAAGCTGAGAAGTGTTAGTGCGTATTTAAGGCATTTCAGATGTTCAAGTTCAGATTTGTGCATTCTCCTTCAGACAGTGCAAGAATTTAATTGAAATGGAGCTTACATTCTTATTTTGAAAAGCAATACTGATAGATCTTAGATAATTTGTATTGTTCTTTGATGTAGTAGAGACTCACTACATTTTTGGGGTATTTTTGTTTCATTTTGTTTTGTTTCGGCAGTACTGGAGATTGAAGCCAGGCCTTCCAGTGTTAAGCAAGCACCCTGCCTACTTAAGCTGGGACACTGTTTTTTGGTAACCAAATTCTTTAACAGAGGCTATCTCTTCTGTGTTTTTATCTGTACAAGATGTCATCCCCGCACACAAACAAAACCTCTTTCAGCCTGTAGTAAGATGAAGTATATTTACATAAATCTAGTTCTGGAAAGTATCAGTGATTATCATATCTTGTTCTCTTTTTGGCATATATAGTTGTCTGCTAATAGAAGTAACTGGAGTACATATTGTTTCTTTTATGGTTCCTGGTTGTTAGCATATATCTAGGTAGTGAAAGAACAGTTTTATCAATTGATTTTGGCATGATTGATCCAGCTGGACTGCAGGAAAGATTGAGAACATATACACTACTGATTTGAAGGGACTTTTGAGGTGTACAATATTTGAAACATACACTATATTGTTGAATTACAAGGAAATTATTTCTTTTCTGTGTAAGTGCTGTGATCTAAACACTGAACCAATAAAAGTTTCCTCAGCTCTATATACGAGTCACTAGCAAACTAGGGAAAAGAAATGACTCCTTAATTTCCTTGTATTTTCTGGTTTCTAGGAGGTTTTTTTTTGGTATACTGGTGATATCTGAAATGGATTAAACCATTCATCCTTCCCTTCTTCCCACTGTTTTATTCTGAATCCAGCAAAATCTGAGCATAACGCCCTTTTCCCTTTGAACATAGTTCAGGACTTCATATTTAAGGCAGTGTGATGAACTGAAAAGATTGTCCTGCTCGCTGAGCCTTTTGTTTTCTTTTATTTCTTGAAACATTCATGTAAAGCTGTCTTGTGAGCTGTTGAATATGTTCCATCTGTCTGTGTATTTATCCTACAGGGCCTTGGCATGACCTTTGGAGGTTGCTTGGAGGATAACTGAGCGACCTTAGGTGAATTTCAGTTCATGAAATAGCACTAAAGGAGTCCGCTCAGCCTTGTAACTTTGTTTCCGTCACCTATAGAAAAATCCTGTGCATCTCTAATGTGAATGGCAATCCAAGGTGACTGAAATCTGAGCACTGATGGCGAACCTTTCAGGGCTTTCATTGATACAAACAGCCTGCTCTGGCATGCGTGCTGTGTGTTTTTCACCACTGATCTAAATAATACAACGCTATAACCAAAGTTTTGCACCAGAATTGCTAGTGGAGTTTTTTTGTTTTTTTTTCCTCTTAAGCACAAGTCTTTGGCCCTCATCTTCGGAGGTTGTTTACATAGTCTTAAGTGAAATCTGATAATCAGTTATTTTACAAATACCACAGATGATTACTGTGTGCTGAGGGTAGGCCCGCCTGCAGCCTCTGAGGAAATGACTAGTCTCCCTGTGTGGTGACTTTTCTGGCTTCTGATGTGGGTATAGGATGAGCCGGGGATTCCACACTGAACCAGTGTGAAAGTTAGAAAGCCTGTCTACCATCACCTTGAGAGGACAGGAATCTCAGAACTTTTATCATGATCTCTTATAAACCAAAATGTCCACTGCAGAAAATCCTGTGATCTGCTTCAATATCATGGGGTCTTTCTTTAATATAAATATAGACTTTTCTTCTCTATTGAAAAATCTATGTTTGTGATGCCTAGAAAGAGTTGTATAGGTTTAACAGAAAGAAAAATAAGCTTCAGTGTTTTTATTAATATATGTTTGTGATACATAATAATTACTTTTATCTTGAGGAATTGGTACATGTACAAATCACATATTAGTCATTTTTACTTTGTTTAACTCCCTCTCCCTCTTCTCATGGATTCCCTTTCCATTTGTACAGAGTTTTCCCTGTTTCCTACCATCTCTTTTACTTCATCCTTTATATTATTTATATTTGAGGCTTTTTTTTTTTTTGAGACAGGATCTCACTTTATAGTTCAGACTGGCCCTGAGCTCAGCCTCAAACTCAGCAATCCTCCTGCCTCTGCCTCCCGAGTGCTGGGATTACAGGCGTGAGCCACCATGCCCGGCACTGTGGTATGTGGTATGTGGTACTGATTGCTGCTGGGCATGAGTCACCAGGCCCGGCATTGTTGTATGTGGTTACCGGGGATCAAACCCAGGAGAGAACCAATGAACTAAATCCCCAGCCCCATATTTGAGGCCTTTTGTATTAGCAACACCATGGAATATTTAACCTTCTGTGTTTGATTTATTTCACTTAGTGTTATAGTCTCAAGGTTCATCCATAGTCCTATAAGTGACTCATTTGTCTTTCTTTATGATTGAATAGTACTCCGTTCTGTATCTATTCATCTGTTGATAGGCATATGAGCTCCGTTTATAATTTAGCTAGTGTGAATTGCACTGCTGTAAACATGAGTGCAATGTATGACTGTAATATGATAGCTTTACTCTACATGAGAGCAATGTATGACTGTAATATGATGGCGTTACTCTTTCAGGAATATTCACCAAATAGGTCAAATTGAATTTCTGTTTTTAGTTTTTTGAGGAAGCTACACTCTGATTTCTATAGTAGTCATAGCAGTTTGTATTTACACCAGTGATGTAAAGGATTCCTTTTCTCTCTATAACCTGGCCAACATTTGTTGTTTTTTGAGTCTTTGATAGTCATTCTTAGTGGAGTAAGATATGATATCAGAGTTGTTTTGATTTTGTTTTTCTAATGGCCAGTGATGCTGAACTTTTTTTTTTCTATGTATTTAATGGCCATTGTATGTCTTAGGAGAAGTATCTGTTCATTTCAGTTGCCCATTTTTTGACTAGATCTTTTATTGGTGGAGGGGGGGTCTACGTTTTTTTAATTTCTTTGTATATTTTACGTCAGTGATAGCGAACCTGTAGCACATGTGCCACAGCCAACTGTTTGTTATTGAAAACTCTGAAAGTTTTGCCATCACTCTTCTAGACATTAGTTGTCTGTCCAAAGAGTAAGTTATCTCTTCACTCTGTTGGTTGTTTCCCTTTTGGTGCAGAAGCTTTTAAATTTTATATACTCCCCTTTTTTGATTCTTAGTATTATATCTTATATAGTTAAAAGTTCTTTTCAGGAAGTCTCTGCTATGTCTATAGCTATAGGAACATTACCAACTTTTTTCCCAGCACATTCAGTATTGCTATTTTTATGTCTGGGTCTTTGGTCTATTTAAATTTGGTTTTACTACAGGTTAAGAGATACGGATCTAAAGTCATTCCTCAGAATTTGGATAACAAGTTTTGCCAGCACCTTTTTTCAATATGTTACTTGAAACTTCAGCCAGAACAGTCAGGCAGATGAAAAGATCAAAAGGAGTAAGAGGAAAGGAAAATGTCAAAGTATCCTTATTTTCGATGTTATAATCTTTTATAGAGAAGATCCCCAAAACTCTATCAAAAGATATGTAGTCCTATTAAAGCTAGCAAAATGACGCAGTATAAAATTAACACTGAAAAAGTGCCAGCAGTGCAGTATACTAACAGTGGGCTTGCCAAGAAAGAAATCAAGAAAATAATAATATGAATGCTAGGTGTGGTGACTCATATCTGTGATCCCAGCACTCGGGAGGCAGAAGCAGGAGAATCGCTATGAGTCTGAGGCTAGCCTGAATTATGCAACAAGACCTTGTCTCAAAAAAAAAAAAAAAAAAAAAAAAAAAAAAAAAAAAAAAAAAAAAAAAAAAAAAAAAAAAAAAAAAAAAAAAAAGAAAAGAAAGAAAGAAAATAGTCATATTAAGTACCTAGTAATTCATATAAACAGGAAAATGACATCTTAAGTAGAACCAATACACTGTAAACGGCCATATTATAAAAATGATACATAGATTTAATTCAGTTCCATGAAAATACTATCAATATTTTTTACACAACTAGAAAAAAGCAATTCACAAATTCATATGGAGCCAAAAGAGATCCAGGATAGCTAAAGCAATCCTGAAAGAGCAAAGCAGGTGGTATTACAATCCCAGACTTCACAGTAAGAAAAACACAGTAAGAAAAACAGCATAGTGCTTGGACAAAAACAGACATGTTGACTAATAAAATAGAATAGAAGATGAAGAAACAGCTTAAGCACCTTCAGCCATCTGATTTTTGACAAAGAGACCAATGATATATGCTGGCTTCAGTGTTTTTAATAGTCCATTGCTTTTTACTTCTTGCCAAGTACGTTGTAAAGATTCATTATAGAAATGAAAGGTGCTGATAGAATAGTCTCAGCTGAAAACCACATCACACGAAACAAAAGCTATTATAAATGTGTTCTCTGTGTGTGGTTAGTTTTGTAGGGAATACTTACACATAAAAAGTACAGATATATCTTCTTCCTTTTGCTTAAATATGTTCCATTAAAATGTGTCATATGACAGAACTGTGGTTACTTGAAGAAACCTAATGATATTTGTGTCATGAATTTCTCATTGCTTTCCTATGTCAGGGAAGGTGAATGCAGCTTGAAAAAAAAAGAGAGGCAATTAATGGCCTACTGAGATAATATGCGTGTGCATATGGCATTTTGATGTTGCTTTGGGAAATTCTTAAGTTACACTTTCATAGGCAGCTGGGGCATTTTTTAAGTACATAAGATGTGAATCAGTCAGTTCAGTGAGACCTTTTAACTTGCAGGGCAGGAGCAGGAATGCGACTAGACTTTTAGGTACAAAAAGTACATTAGTCATTCAGCAGTTCTTTTTTTGGCTTGGTTTGTGGGTAGATGCAACCTTGGATTCCTATTTCTTACCTACTTCAGGATTTGAAGGTGTCCAACAGAAGGAAAATGGCAGAAAGATCTAGGGAATGAAGAAACAGTCTGGAAAATGGATGAAAAGATCGAATTATAAATAATTGGAGAAATAGATCCTGAGAATTGGGTTAAACATTCTTCAAAGCAGTGGTAAAAATATTTATGTAATCTTGCCATTATAATTTTTAAGTATTTTTCTATTTTATAGGATTAGAGACAAAGAATACAGGTTATTCATCTCTGTAATATGGGGTTTGGATCATAGCAGACTGAACAGGAATGTGGGGAGAACCCGATTTCCTTACAGGAAAATGTCCTCCTGCTCTGCACTGCGAGCGCACCGCCATGTTCTGCGGGAACTTGCTCATCTCCTGGTTGAATAACATGTACTCTGGCAGCTCAGTGGGGGGATTATGTGATCTTTTCAATTCATACCCCTAACGTCGTTGTCAACTGAACATTTCCAGTGATATTTATCATGTCATTTCATTTTGGTACTGGGGAGCAATCTCCGGACCTTGTGCTTGTGAGGCAGGGACGTGAGCCACTGAGCTTCATCCGTGGCAAGTCATCTCAGTTTGGTACCAATACACTAGTGAAAAATATCTTGTCCCATTAATAGTCTGTACACATAAGCATTTAAGCTTTTACTGTGTAATGAGTCTTAATATCAGTGCTACTATATGTATTAAATAACATTTATCTTAAAGCTCAAATTTAGACTAAAATTTGTCCTATTTTTTTTTTTTTTAGGACAGCCAGTAGAGGGGACTTCATGTTTTCTGCGGATCGTTTGGTAGGTGGAGGCTTTCCATTTTCATTACTGTACGAAGTGATATAATTTTGGATCGGCAAGGTTTTGTTTTTGTTGTTCTAGAGCATGAGGGGGCATCATTTCACTGGCCTGCTGAGCCTTTCCTACTGTTGCATTAAAGCCCTGCTTCATTTCCTCTCACCTCAGAACACTGCCATCGAAGTTATGAGGTACTACTACCTCTCAGATGGATCTAGGCAACCTGGTTCTCAGAAATTCTTAAGTACCTCACCTTAGGGCCGTAAAATGAAATACAGCAGAAGAAAACCAAAGATATAAGGACATCAACTAGTTTCCCTTTTGGTGTGTAGCTAGTTCATAAAAACTCATACACATTTTGTAGGTTACAAGGAGTTAGTGTTTATTTTGCGTCTGTTCTGTACTATCCTCATAGATGAAATACTATGTTGGACTGTTTACATTTTCTTCAGGAATTTCCTATCAAGAATTGACCAAGCCGAATTCCATTTAGCTAGTGTCATCTGAGAAGATCTCAGGCCAGACTGGTTTGTCTGCAGAGTAACCACTGTGTCACGTATGTGTGTTCGGTGCCTGGAATGAAGTTGACACCTTTTCTGCTGTTGTCATTGGTTTTCTTCCATTCACATGGTGCACACTGGCCTCGTGTGATTCAGGCACTGTAGTCGTCTGTGTTGAGAGCGAGGTGACAGAACAGTCACAGATAGAAATAAAGTCCTTGATCTTGTGGAATTTACAATCTAAATCTTGTCTGTTCTCAGTTTGGGAAAGACATAAATGTGGCTTATTAACTTCACAGTTATAATCAGGGAGTAGAAAGTAGATTATTAAAGGAAATGTGAAAAAAGACATGAAATTTTTCATAAAAATTTTCCTGAAGGTTACATTCGAAAAATAAACAATTTCTGTTCTATTTGCGGCTTTATTCTTGGTCCAGAGACAAATTATATTTTAAATTATTTGAGCTTTCAGAGGCAATAATAATCTTTGGATAACACCAAGATAAATATGGTTGACATTCCTGGGGCAGAAGGTCATTCTGTCTTTTGAGCTTTTATCAAATCAAAAGGACAGATTTGAAGAGAAAGAAATTTGTGGCGTCTTTGTGTTCACTGGTAGAAAATTATCCCTTGCTCTTTCTTTCCTTTGGTTTTCTTGTGCTGTGTTTTTTCTTTTGCTATTTCTTCTTCTTTCTTGTTTGGCACAGGGTCATGATATGTTGGCCAGGCTGGCCTCAGATTCCTGGGCTCAAGCGGTCCTTCTGCCTCAGCCTCTTGAGTAGCTGGCACTACAGGTGCACATCATGGTGCTAGGTACATGTGTTCATTTCTATAGGAGGCAGGAATTATGTTCATGGTTAATGTAAAATGCTTCCCTGAAATGGCAGGCAATATATTCTAGTTTAATGAGATAAGGCCCTAAGGCATAATTCACCAGAGGGGTTGGCAATTTGGATCTCTGTGTTGTCTGCAGTTGGCTTTGAAGGGCCTGCTTAGGGACCGAAGGAGAGTCTGCTGTGGTTTTATAGGGATTCTATATGTTTCCATTTTTAAGGATTTCTCCTATAGCACAAGGGTCCATTATAATGGACATTAAGTCTGCCCTGAGTTTGTCATGGGTGGCTTCTCTGCCCCTCAGATCCTTGCGTTTGTTTTATTTAGTCACTTGTTTATTTAATTTGTAGATGCTGAGGATTGAATGTTGTGCATTTTAAACACACACTTACCACTATGATATGTTCCCCTAGCCTTTTTATATTTTAGTTAATCTTCCCCTGGTTTTATGTTGTCTGGTAAGACTTGAACATCCCAATTCCTGTCTTGGGGTTGCAGGGGGTTGGGTGGGGTCCAGGATTCCCTGGAAGCGTGTTATAAGGAGGAAGAGGTCCTGCTCTTCAAAGAAAAGAATTATCTTTTATCTTGTAACTTGTTCATTAAAAGAACATAAGTCTCAACAGAAGGTAGTGGCTGGAGGTGAGTTTGTACGTGCACATAGTCCTCTTGAATTTTCTTGTCCTTCTCCGATTCTGCAGGCTGACCAAATACTGTCTAATTTATAATTGATCCTTTTAGTGGCACCAGGGTGTTTTGTTGTGATAACAGAACATGGATCCCAGTGCTTCTCCCTGTTGTTCCTGATTCCCAATCAGGAATGAAATATTAACTGGAGAAAATATATATTACATGCTCAGCATGGCTTTGTTACTGTGGGCTTCAGTTACTCGTGGGAATGGTATGTCTAGTTTGGGAGGCTGTCCCTAGTAGTTTGTGCGATTCTTTTCCCTGTACCACCTATGATTATTGAGAGCCATTTATTGATTGATTGATTGATTGATTGAGTCAGGGTCTCGCTTTGTGGTTCAGGCTGGCCCTGAGCTCAACCTCCAACTCACATCACAGCAATCCTCCTGCCTCTGCCTCCCGAGTGCTGGGATGACAGGCGTGAGCCACCACGCCCGGCACTGTGGTGTGTGGTACTGGTTGCTGCTGGGCGTGAGTCTCCACGCCCAGTATGATATGTGGTTACTGGGGGATCGAACCCCGGTCTTTGTGCTTGCAAGACAGGCGCTGGAACCGGTGAGCTAAATCCCCGACCCTACACTCATTTATTTTCTCAGAAGAATTTTCAGGCTTTGAATTATGGTAGCCTTTTTTTAAAAAGAATCTACCTTAATGATCTTGAACAAAGCTGAGAAAATCCCAGTGGACACTATATCAAGAGTGACCAGAAGTATATTACTACCAAGGGTGCCTCCATATCTTTTGTCACTTGCTGGAGTTCTAATATCTTTTGTAGATTGAATTAACTGATAGGGAACCAGAAGGCAAACTGGAGCCCTTCGGTGACAGTCATGTACCTAATGGAGGTTGGATATAGGCATTTGGTTCTATCCTGCATCTGCTACAGAGCAGGGGCTCCCTTCTTAACTGGAAGCTAACCCTTGCCCAAGATGCTGTTGACTCTGTACTGGTCAGCTCCCGAGACTAACTAACAGCTCCAGGAGATTCTCCGCAGGTCCTCATTTTCTTCTTCCTTTGACTTTCTAGATCAGACTTGTTGTGGAAGAGGGATTGAATCAGCTGCCATATAAAGAATGTATGGTGACGACGCCAACAGGTAACTGGGACTGTTACTCTCAAATGTTTCTCAGGGCAAATCTGACTTGAATGGAGGAAAATGGAAAGAAAGCAGTCTGAGTAAAATCAATATGCAAAATCAGGAATCTAGGTGAAGCTGTTCTTTCAGACATTCTTAAAAATCTCTAGGAAATAAGGGAGGTAGGCTTTGGAGAGATGGAAAAGGGACCCCAGAAAGGGAGAAGGGGCAGGGCAAGGAGCGTAAAAGGATGTGTTCCTATTCTTCAAGATGAATGTAATTATTATGTATCACATATATACATTTATGTTACTACGTATATACATGTGTAGATATATCTATATCTATCTACCTTTGTGTGAACCCATAAGAAACTCTTGAAACATTTATTAAACAAATCTGTGCCTGTGACTTGCTTGTCAGTTCAAGTTAAAGTGATATTTTAAAATAAATATTCTTCAGCATGCCAGTGCTGCTGTTGATGATGGCTCGTGGCACAACAGTTAAAACTTGGAACAGCTACCTTCCTCTCTGTTGGAAGTTGACTGGTGTTAGAAAATAGAGGTGGCTGGTTTGGCATTGAAACTCCAGCGTTAAAAAAAAGATGAAAAAGAAAGAAGAAAAACTAAAAATGGATGAGAATGGGAAAGATGGTTTTCTTCTAATAGAAAATCGCCAAAGAATCCCTTTTCACGAATTTGAAATTCTGATTTGGTTCTCTAGAAAATAATGAGAACCTATTCAAAGAGTCGACTGTATGAAAAATTGGGGGCCAAGTTTGTTGCATCATAATTGATACCAGGTCGGGGTGAGACCAAGGCTTGAGTAGCTTGATGAGTATTTCAGCCTCTTCTGCTTTTAAGGCAGAATGGAGACTCGTAGGAATGGAAGGCCTGAGAGACTTTCAGCGGTGTTCAAGTTTGCATTGATGGGGTATATGATGTTCTCAGAACATGCTCATTCTCCTTTGAACTGAATTTGAGGACTGCTATGTGAATGTCGTAGTGTACTGAGTCCTATCCCCATTTGATGAAGCACACTAATCTCAACTATCTCCACAGGTTTCTTATGAGAAATTAAGAAATAACTGAAAATCCTGACTCATCTTATTTTCTCAGGCAATCTAAGGTGATAGACAATGTATCTGGACCAGGATTGCTTTGTACTTATCTGCTTTAAACCACAGGAATTTCATAAAATAAGTGGGTTACTCCAATGATGAAAGATAAATTATTTGCTTTTTTCTCTCCACAGGGTACAAGTATGAAGGAGTAAAATTTGAGAAGGGAAATTGTGGGGTCAGCATAATGAGAAGCGGTAGGTTTGTGTGTGTGTGATGTTTGTCTCCGAATATATACAAACAGTCGCTGTTTTCCAGGAGCAGAGTAGGCTTGTCTGTTACACTTGTGGCCTACCTTTCCTTAAATCTTGCTGCATGGATGGCTTGTTTGCGTGGTGACATGGAGCACTGGCGGTGTTCCTGTGAGCATGCCAGCTTTCAAAGTCAGGGGAAGGTGGGAGGAAAAGAGGGTACATGCTGCGGTTATGGGGAGAACAGGGTAGTTTGAAGGCTGAGGAAATAGGCATGGATTCATGACTATGTTTTGAATTCTTGACTGGAGAAAATACTTGCTCTTTGTTTATTTCTGCTGCCAGGAACATTGCTGCTCTGCTAAGAGACGAACCATTCAATATATTTCTTTTCCCCTGACATTGGGGATTAAACAGTGTTTTCACACTGAGCTACACTCCTGCACCCTTTTATTTTGTCATTTTGAGACAGGATCTCACTAAGTTTCTCAGTTGCTTAGGCTATATTTGACCTTATTATCACTCTACCTCAGTCTTCCAGACTGCTGATTTTACAGACGTGCACCACCATGCCCAGGCTTGTTTAATTTTAACATTATATTTGACAAATATGTAACCATATAAGTAAAGCACTTAGTTCACATTATACAGTGGACCCTTGACTTACAAACTCCATTTAAGAGGGCTGCTTGTAACTCAGGTTGGTCAGTGGAGGGTTGGTCTCCTTTAATAGCCTTCAAAGTCTCTCTCTCCTGTGCACAGGCAGATCTCAGTGTCCTTGGTGAGACACTGACCCAGAAATTCCCAGCTAATCCCACACAGGAAAGGATGTTGTACTCATCCTTCCAAGACTCTTTAAGGGTTAAATCTGTACCTGAGACCATCTGGAAGCACAAGTGGCTGACATTCAGATTGTAACTCAAGACTTTGTTCATAAGCTAAAACTAAAATTCCAGTTGTAACCCAAGTTATTTGTATGTCACACCAGTCAGAACTTCAGAGTATACCGTAGCTCTAGGTATTTCCATTTGTTGAATGTTGTATTTGTTTTTGAGTCCTACTGATAAGTCTTCTGAACCAATTTTGTGCAGCAAAATTATATTCCTATACTTAAAGATCTCTACCTGTTACATGGGGGTAATTACATTAAACATACTTTGCTCCCCTAGTGTGTACCAGATGATTTAGGCTAATGCTGAGAATGTTGGTTTTTGTTTTCATTGTTCTTATTTGTATTTTTTAAGGAGTGTTTTGTTTTGGTGAGGGGGTTTGAACCCAGGGCCTTGGCATGTGCTATACCACAGAGCTGTACCCCTAGACCCAACAGCATTGTTTTCAACTTTTAATAACTACCTGTTGATTTTCACATATATGTTAGAAAGGAAAATAGTTTTATGTTTACCCTAGTGCTGTAAAGTCTTCTCTCATCCCAGCCACTCAGGAGACTGAGGCAGGAGGATCACAAGTTTGAGGCCAGCCAGAAAAACTTTGGGAGACTCTATCTCTGAATCTAAAAAGATAAAAAGGACTAGGGATGTGGCTCAGTGGTAGAGTACCCTTGAGTTCAACTCAGAGTATTGTAAAAATTAGTTAATTAAAACAAAAATAGTTACTCTAAGAAAAATAGTAAGTAAATACAACACCAGTACTAGTATAATTCTGATCAGGTCTAAAATCTTGAAGATTATGGAAGAGTGTTTGACTTAATTTATTTTTTTTGAGACAGCGTCTTGCTTTGTAGTTCAGGTTGGCCCTGAGCTCAGCCTCAAACTCACATCACAGCAACCCTCCTGCCTCTGCCTCCCGAGTGCTGAGATTACAAGCCTGAGCCACCACACCCGGCACTGTGGTATGTGGTGCTGATTGCTGCTGGGCCTGAGTCTCCACGCCCAGTATTGTATGTGGTTAACCGGGGAATGGAACCCGGGTCCTTGCGCTTGCAAGACAGATGACGGAACCGCTGAGCTAACTCCCTGGCCCTTGACTTAATTTCTTAACAGAATTCATACTCAAAGATAACTGCTTAGAAACTGAGATGGGAAGGATGCTGTTCTCCATGAGAGAGAGAATACTTTTTCACTCTCTTCTGCAGAGCCCCTGTGAGTGAAGTCTGTGATGAACTAAGTGATGTCTCCTAATGCCACCAGATCTAAAGGGAAATCCTTTGGTTCAGAGCTCTTATTCTGCCTTATATCTTTTGTGTTTTCTAGAAGAAAGTGATAAATTGAGATGGCTTAAAGGTTTCTCATAAAATAATAGGAATAAAAGTGTTTCTGGTACTGAAAAAGCTCAAGGGGCAACTCAGCAAAGCCCTATTTCATTTAGTCATGGAAATGTAACAGCCATCACACTTGTAAACCAGCAATAAAACTAGCTTATCGTAGTGTCATTGACCAGCCTTTAACCTGGTTTCATTGACCTGAACTGAAAGTGAAACGTGAGTATATCAGAGTGAAAAGCTGTCAACTCCAGAAAAATCTCTTCTGGTTTGTAGGGCTCTCTTTGTATTAATAAAAGTCATAAGTTTTGCTGTGGCTCATTCTTGGACTTCCACTCTATCTTCTCTAACCCTTTTCCCCTTTTTAAAATTTAATTCCCTTTGTCAAGGTGAGGCAATGGAACAAGGATTAAGAGATTGCTGTCGATCCATTCGAATTGGAAAGATCCTGATTCAGAGTGACGAGGAGACACAAAGAGCCAAAGTGTATTATGCCAAGTTCCCTCCAGATATTTACCGGAGAAAAGTTCTTCTGATGTATCCAATTCTCAGTGAGTGACTTGAATTTAGTTTTTAACCTTCTGTTAGGGTTTAAATTCAGTTTCGTGCCTAAATTTTCGAAGTGTGTGTTTATCAATTGGATTTGGAGTGACCTTGAACAGTTCCGTGGCGGGTTTTCATTGTATAATAAGGGTATATACTGTGCATTGATCAAACTTTATTCTTTCCAAAGAGCTTCTTCTTGAACTGAACATATTAAAGCAAGAGACCTAAGAGTTAAAATGTATAGAACATAAAAAATATATTGAAACTTTTCCCTTGTCTAGTCTACTGAGCACAGCAGTGATTTGCGTAAGGATTTCTCTTCTCTGGAAATATATTTTTCTGTTATTCTCTTCTCTTTCCAGATGATGTATAGCATCCCAGGGAGGTAAGGGGAATATGATAAATTTAATACCTCAAATATAAAATTAATTTAAAACTTGTACATCCATTGTCATAAATAACATTACTAAAGAAAGAATAGGATACTCTAGTATGAGAAAATGAAGTTGTAAATGGAGTTGTACTATGTATAGTTGATATTCTGAAGTAGAAAATATTTAAAAGGAAAGAGTGTAAAGGTAAATAACGAGGGAAAAATGAATGTGGTAATAATAAAGAAAAAAGAAAACAAAGATTGTGTATATAGGGGATGGGGAGGGTTGGGGGAAAAGGGAAAAAATGAGAATAAAGTCATGTCATATTTTGGTACAAACTCTCAGTGTTGAATGTGATTATGATGTGTATTCATAATGTACCAATAAACATAAAAATTAATTAAAAAAAAGAAAGAATAGGATACCTTCAAATGAAGTTTTGCCTAATGGTATCTTAAGTTAGGTTACTATATTGCCCTTCAAAGACGTTTTATTTGTTTATTTATTTATTTGTTGTTTTTTGAGACCGGGTCTCACTGTGTATGTAGTTCAGGCTGGTCTTGAACTCACTATGTAGCTCAGACTGGCCTAAAATTCATGGCGATCCTCCTGCCTCAGTCTCCCTAGTGCAGGGATCCAGGCATGCACCATCATGCCCAGCTTCAAAGAAATTTTTCAGTGTTAATGTTGCTGATGCTTTGTGTTGTGTCTTTATTTCAGGCACTGGAAATACTGTCATTGAAGCTGTAAAGGTCCTTATAGAACATGGAGTCCAACCCAGTGTGATCATCCTGCTTAGTCTCTTCTCCACTCCTCACGGTAAGTTCAGCATGAGGCAGTCACTGGAGCGCCAGGGGGTCATGAGATGTGTAAATGTGACTCTGTCTAGCCTCTCATCCTGAGGAAAAGTTTAGTTAGCTACATATTAAATATAACTGTACTTGTGGTAGTTATAACTTGTGTTTGCCATCTCTAAGCTTAATGATAATATTTTATATCAGGCTTTATTGAAGTGGAGTTTGCTAGCAGGTTTTGAACTTCTGGGATGAAATGATCTCCTGTCTCAACCTCCCACTAGTTGTATTACAGGTGTGTGCCACAATACCTGACTTATTTACACACCATTTTAATGTTCAGGTTCAAATGGAGAAGTATGCAATAAGCCCATTAAACAGAATGGGAAATGTTCTCCTAGTGCCTTGGAAGGGCCTGGAAATAGCTGAAAGAACTTTGTTTCCTATGGCTCTTCACTGGAGAGCCAAACAACCTGTGGTCTTACTGAAGCAAGTTTTGTAGTAAAGAGCAAAACTTTTTAGAATTAGACTTTGACTGTTATGACATGGTGAGAAAACTGTTTCGTTTCCTGCAAAAAATGCATCTAATTGAAGACTCTAGCTTTTTATTGTATAACTTATGACCCAAGAAAATATAGATGCATGTAGGAATTTTGTTTTTGAAATGTTCATTGTAGAATTTCCTAATATAAGAAAATTGGAAGTGTATTATTGACTGACCAGGAAATGGGTAAATTAATGTACATACAGGTGATGTAATATGTAATTGTTGAATCATGTTTTTGAAAAATATTTAAGGACATCAAGAAATATAGATGTAAACAGCATAAAATATAAAATAAAAGCAATAGAATTGATAGCATAAGAATACTGTAAAATATTATTACAGAGTTTAGTGATGACTAATCCAGATTGTGTCTTTTTCACTGCCAAAATAAGCCTTGGGTTTGATATATACAACCAAATAAATCATCCCTCAGCATGAGAGGTTTTGCAGATACACAGTATTGTTTCATTATACACACATACACGTATGTATACATATACATATACATGTGTACACACATACTTGTATGTGTGTGTGTATGAAAGGTACTAGTGGCATTGAAAGTATTGAGATAATTCAGTATCTACCTTTGAGAATAGAAAAGTAATCTCTTTAGTTTTAATAGTATTCATTAGATCAGAAACTGTTGTTTTACACTGTAGCTAAAGAAAAAAAAATAAAAGTGCTCTTCTGTGGCAGCTTTTGCTACAGCTTTTTAGTTTAACTGGGATCTAAGCCAGTTATAATTTCCTGCCTGTAGCCCTCCTCCAAAAGGTGGACTCCTTACTTCTAAAAAGCTAGCTTGCTCTGACACTGCCAAGAGGTCTTTGTATTTGTTTTATAGTGTTCCAGCTGGGAAACCTTCATTTTATGTTTTCCTTTAGAAAGGATTGAATTCACTCATTTTAGCCACCTTCAAAATAAAACAAACAGACAAAAACTCTTCTGGGGAAGGTTACTATAACAAGTATAAATATATTTCAACTCTTGGATGTAAAACAATTTGATTTGAAGAACGTATTAGTGCGAGGCAAAGGAATTCTCTGAATGCTATCAAAATCTTTCAGATAGCAGACATTAATAGATTAATTATGTCTGACTCATTATCAGATTCCCTTACTGTGTCCTCCTTCGACACTAGGTACAATGACAATGACTGTAAAGTTTCTGAGTTTCCACTAGTCCCTCCAAAAGTTCTGCCATAATAATAATAATATTGTTTTTCTACCTTTTGAAGGTGCCAAATCAATCATTCAAGAATTTCCAGAGATCACAATTTTAACTACTGAAGTACATCCTGTTGCACCCACACATTTTGGACAGAAATACTTTGGAACGGACTAAGTTATCGAAGGAAACTGAAACATCTTATGTAATATGACAGTTATATTTTGGTTTTGTATTTGTTTTACTAATTTGAAGAATGGTGAAAAAAATGGTAAAGATGCTTCTTTGAAAGTGGGTGTAGGAAAAAGGAAAAATTTAAGGTGTATTAATTTTATTTAGTTATTTCTTTATTTAGCAAATTCAACAATGAAGCACACACTCAATCTTTGCAAAACAGGGAAATTTTAGTAATATGTCAGTACAAGTTGCTGAACCATGAGTGCATTGAAATTGTTCCCTCTTTTATGATCTTTAGTTTGGAGGCTGCTTGCAGCCACAAAGAAACTCTCAATAAGAGTCAGTTCTTTGACCCACTGTGATTTGCATTTTGTGTGGTGTGCTTTCAGCTCTAGGAATATTTCATGTACGTGACTATTGTCACTTTCCTCTCCTCTGTAGTTACTGGCTTTGTACATACTGGTAACTTGGAGCAGAGAGAAATAAGATGCCTTTGGGGATTTTACATTTCCCTTAATATATTCAGTTCACAGACCCAAGATGTATGCTGAACTCTTTAGTCAGGTCGTTATGTTTCTCATGACTCCTCAACCAAACTGTACATTATTGGTAGGTGCTTTGCCAAGCTATAATATGGTAAAGGAAATGGCTGGGCACTTCTAGTAACTGGAACTGTAATGTTAATTTATATAGCCTCAATCAGGGATGTCTGAATGCTGACAGATGAGAGCTGAGTACTGTTAATGCCATCAAGCCTCTAGGAAAAAATTGATAACGGTTTTTCTCAAGGGTGGGAAAAGAAAAGATTTCTTGCTAGATTTCACAGCCAATAAGTAAAATACTTCATTTTAAGTTGGTTGTTTCTACTAGAGATCTTTGATTTGGAGCTTAGTTATTTTGCATGTTTGTTAACTGTAGATTTATTGCAATAGAAAAAAAATATATTCTTTTAAAAATTGCCAACATTTATATGTGTACCTATTTAAGCTTCTGAAAGGGAGAGATACCATTTTAGCAATCAGTCGTTGTGTTTGAAAATCTGCTTGTGAAACCTTGATCCCATTTTACACTGATAATAAAACATTTGAACAGTGGTGGGCTGGCTCATTATTTCATTAATCGTACCCTCGTGGCCTCATAGGCAGCTGTTAGAGGCCTCTGTTCAAAAATACCTTGAAGAGCAGAAGACAGTACTCTGGAACCAACGCTAATGAAAATCAGCGGATTGGGGGGAGAAAATACACCTGGTGTATAGCTAATTATATTATACCTTTGGAGCCTGGAATACAAGGATAACCTTATTATATTCCCTCTCCCTATTATATTCCCTCTCCTTTTTTTTTCAGTAATGGGAACTGAACTCAGTTCTTGAGCTTGCAAGGAAGGCACCAGAACCACTGAGCTAAATTCCCAGCCCTTTCCTTTTATTTTTGAACACTGTCATATACTTAGCTGAAATTAATGGATAGATTATTCACACTACAGATCTTTCATGGCAAATATTGCTTTGAAGTTAATCAAATTCTGATCTATTTAAGTGTTTTAATACAGTGTGGATTTTGTTTATTCCTGATTAGTAGAAAGTGTAATGAAAGCTATTGTTAGGGTAGCGGGATTTGAACCCAAGGTCTTTGCACTGAGCTACATCCCTAGTATTTTGTTTATTTTTTAAATTTTTGTGATAGTTTCATGAAGTTGCTAAGTTACTCAGGCTGAACTTAAAATGTGCAGTCCTCTCCCTTCATGCTCCCAGTGCTGGGATTATAGGCATGCCCCATCATGCCCAGCTTGCAACTGAAGTTAATTAAAGTCAAAATCTCTATCTTGTCCCAGGAAATATGTGAGCCAGAATCCACATCTTAAGATTGATTGTTGGATTGAATTAGTTGGAAAGAAGATTTAATATTTCTGAATTAGTGCTTATATTAGAAATTCAAAGTTTATTTGAAATGACTTTCCAGAACATTAGGTAAATTTATATTCAAATGTAGGTATAAAATCATATTTCAAGCAAATTCTCTTTATAATATTAGGCTTTTTAGATTTCATATGTCTTTGGTCTTTTTTTATTAGTGAACATCACTGGGAATTGACCACATTTGGTTCCCACACGGATGGTCTCATGAATAGCAGGGATTATGTAGTAAGGTGCTATTCCCCATTGATATTTGTCCTCTACATCCCTCTATATTTCAAGAAAAATTATAACTGTATCTTTTGAAACTTTGGTACATTTTAATGAATGAAGCATTACTTGGAGGGTTATTAACTTGCAATTTTCTAATGTTGATACAGGATTAACAGCCTATTTGAAAGAAATTGTTTTTAGTGACATGAACTTCAAAGAAGGATAAACTGTTTACATAGTTGCCTTATTTTAAAAATCTAGCAAGCAGAGTGCTGTGGCACACACCTATTACCACAGCTATTCAGGAAGCTGAAGCAGAGGGATTGAAAGTTTGAAGCCAGACTGTGAAATTTACCAAGACTATCTCAAAATTAAATTTTAAAAGGTTAGAGATTAGGTCAATAGCAGAGCATTTGTCTAGTATGTGTGAGGCCTTGTGCTCGATTCTCAGCAATGCAAAACAGAATAAAAAGAAAACATCTGAAAAAAAAACCCTTAGCACAATAAAAATAAAACATACATATTAGTGATTCTCAAAACTTGAGTATCGTCAGGATATTTAGAACCCACTGTTGCTGCCCTCATCCCGGAGTTTCCAATTTAATAAGTCAAGGTTGGGACCTGAGGATTTAAATTGCTAACAAATTCCCAGGCAGTGTTGATGCTACTGGTCTGAGGACCACGTTTTGATTTCAGATATTTCTTTAATAATGTAGTTATTTAACAATGTAAGTTATCTTATGAAATTGCTTAGCTGTCTTTCATAAGTTTTGATAAGTTATGTTTTAATTTTCATTCAGGTAAAAAAACATATTTCCTCTTTTATTTCTTACCCAGGAGCATTTTCTTATTTATTTCTATTAAAAGTGCCTTCATCTGTTTTATTTTTATTCCATTTCTTATTTTGGATCATCTCAGTCTACTCATTTTTTCTTGTTTTATTAGTATATCTTTGCAGTACATGATTGCAGTGATGGGGGGGTTTGGTATATGTACATATCTTAACTCCTATTTCATCCCCCTCTTCTCCTCTTCTTTCTCCTTCCTCCCTCCATCTTTTGTTTTCCTTTTGCAAATGTAGTTTCAGGATATTTAGAAATATATCATTTAAATTTTAAATATTTATAGAATTTTCTAGCTGTCTTTTTATATTGCTTCCTAATTCGTTATGGTAAAAGAATATACAATATGTTATTTTAATCCTTTAAAATTCATTAAGACTAGTTTTATAGAATATAGTTATAAAATTTAGTTTCACTTAGTAAATTTTATGTATTTTTTAATTGAATTCTTTATTGGTACATTTTGTATACACATCATGGTCACACTCAGTATTGAGAATTTGTGCCAGTATGGAGCACAATTTAATTCTCATTTTTTCCCATTCTCCTACTCATCCTATAACCCTCTGCCCCATATATATATATATATGCTTTTTCCTTTTTTAATATCATATTTTTTCTTTTCCCTTGTTACTTACCCCTACCCTTTTCCCTTTGAATATTTTCTTTTTTTACCATTGAATTCTCTATTGGTACATTTTATATACACATCATGAGCACACTCAGTATTGAAAATTTGTACCTATATATGACACAAGTTAATTCTCATTTTTACCCATTCCCCTACCCACCCTACAACTTTCCCACCCCCTATATACGTACGTTTTCTTTCTTTTTTTAAACATATTTTTTCTTCCCCTCATTACATAGCCCTAATCTTTTCCCTTTGAACATTTTCTATTTCACAATATCTATCATGTATACTAGAATTCATTTATATCTTCAGATTTTCATACCAGAGAAAAGATAAGTATTTACACATCTGTAACCTATTAATTTCACTTATGAGTATGACCAGAAGGTATGTTCATTTAAGTATAAATAACTCAATCTTATCATTTTTTATGGTAGAGTTAATACTCCATTCTATAAAAGAACCATATCTTCTTTATCCTGTCTCCCAGTTGATGGGTATTTGGGCTGTTTCCAAGATTTAACTATCGCAAAACTGAGCTGCTATAAACATGGATGCACATATGTCACTGTGATATGAATCTTAATTCTTTCATGTATATTCCTAGCAGGGGCATAGCAAGGTCAAATGGGACCTCTAATCCAAGTTTTTTGAGGAATCCACAGTGGTTGCACCATTCTGCATTCCTATCAACATCACTTGGTAAATTTTCTGTGTGATTGAAAAATATGTATTTTCTGTATTACTGGATGGAGTGTTTTATAAATGTCAATCAGGTGAAGTTGATTGGTAGTTATTCAAGTCTTCCATTTCTTTATTGATTTTCTGTCTACTATCAGTTATTGGCAGAGGGATACTGAAATCTTGGACTAACATTTTTATTTGTTTCTCATTTTTTTAAATCTTTATTGGTACATTAAATGTACACATCATGATTGCACTCCATAATGGGGATTTGTACCAGTATAAGACACAACTTAATTCTCATTTTTTTCCCATAGCCCTACCCACCCTACCACCCCCCCATATACATAAATATTTGTTTCTCATTTTATCAGGAGTTGCTTTTCATATATTTTGAGTCTATGTTGTTAGGTGCATAAATCTGGAAAATTTTGTGCTCTGAAATCTTGATCCTTTGTCATTACAGTGTGCCCATCATCCCTTTTATCACTGTTATTAACCTTTGTTCTAGAATCTGCTTTGACTGATGTTATTATAGATATCATAGCTTTGTTTTAAACAGCGATAGCATGGTGTATCTTTCCTCATCTTTTTTACTTTTAACCTATTTGGGTTTTTATATTTCATCTCTTTTCTTGTTGACAGCCTGTAATTAGGCCTTGCATTTCCTTTCACTTTGACAGTCTCTCTCTGCTATTTTTGGGCTATGAGACAGGGTCTTGCTGTGTTGTACAACCAGCTCTCCTTCCTCAGCTTGCCAAATAGGTGGGATTACAAACATGTTCACCAGACCTGGTTTTCTACCTTTTTCTGTGTATATTTAGACAATTTTTATTTAATAGGATGATTATTATAATTGGCTTTAAATCTGCCATCTTGCTAATTGTCTTCTGTTTGTATTTCATTCACTTTCTTCTTTGTCTTCCTTCATTCAGACTATTATGTATGATTCCATTTTTATCTATTGATAACTCAATAAATATAATGTTTTGTTCTTTTAAAGGCTCCCTTGAACTTTATGGATATAACTTTATGGATATACCTTTAATTTACAACAGTCCACTCGAAATGCAAGAAATTAAACAATGCATTTTTATTATTACTTCACTGTTATTATTAGTTCACTGTTGTTTTGCTTTTCTTTGATGAGAAATCTGCTGTTCTTTCATTTACATTTAATGTAATTACTAATAAAGTACGATTTACATCTTTCCTTTTGCTGTTTGATTTGTACATGTCTTTTTATATCCATTCTTCTTTCTTTCATATTAATTAGTCTGTAGTGTACCTGTAATGGGGATACCAAAGACTACCTCCATGACTCAGAGGACTCAGAAGTAATGATTATAGTTATACAGAAGAAGAAAGAAAGGAAATTAGCAAATGAAATGGCCATGTAAGACAAAATCTGTGGGAAACCAGATGCAAGCTTCTCAATGTCCTTTTCTAATAGAATTGCACCAGGTGCACTTAATTCCTCCATTTACAAATGGTAGCAGTATGTGTGAAATACAATCTACAGGTGTAGGGAACAGGGGAAGGGACATAACTAGAACTTTTGCAGTTAAGCTCTTGTCTCTTGTCAGCCCAACCACACAAGTTGAATTAATTAATAAATAGACAGAAGTGAGACTTAGAGAAGAAGCTGAGCTTAGGCCCGATCCATGCTACCCTGGATAGCCCGGAAGTCATAGACTGTTTTGCAAGAGAAAGACTGTCTTACAATGAAGAAACAAAACAAGGAAAAAACTTTCTTTTCAGTGAGCAAAACAAAACTAGTAGTATAACTGAAAAATCAGCATATATATTAAAATATTTTTGGAATAACACACTAGTTAACTTGGGAAATTATTTGAAATTTTTATTATTTCCTATAAATTCTCCAATAGACATAATTATCAATGCCTGCCTTACATGCCTTTTCTATAGAAGGTAATTGAGTTTTACCAGCAATTGTAATGTCATACCATATCACATACTGGTTATAGTACTATTAGATTTCCTCCCACAAGTTAATATGAATTAGCCATTTACTATATCTTCCTGAAACTGTTGACCTTTGAACATACAACAGATGTTCTAATGGAAAAGTGATATCACAGTTGACCAAGATTTGGTTATTTCTAGGTTCCAAGTCAGGTAGTTTGTTTGGCTGTCAAAACAAAATACCACAGAATGAATGGCTTTAACAATGGACATTTATTTTTCTTATATTTCTGGAAGCTAGAAGTCCAAGATGAAGCTGCTGACAAGTCTGGTTTCTTCTGAGGCCTATGTCTTTGACTAGCAGATGGCCACCCTTTCATTGTGTCCTCAGATGATTTTTTTAACTGCACATATGCCTTTGGTATCTCTTTGTATGTCCAAATTTTCTCTTCTTAGGATATCAGACAGATTTTTTTAAGGGGCCTGCTAATAGCTTCATTTTGATTATTATTATTTTTTGGTGATACTGGGAATTATACTACAGATCTTGCATTTGCAAATCAGGTGCTGGAACCACTGAGCTACATCCTTGACCCTGGCTTCATTTTAACAAAGTCACGTCTTTAAAGGCATTCTCCAAATCCTTACATACTTAGATACTAGGATTAGGATGTCAATATATAAATTGGTATGTGGGGACACAATCGAGCCCATAAAAATAGGGACAGAGGTAGTCATCCTGTCTCAGGCCACATGATTTTACTGAGACAGTTTCCATTCTGTCCAGTTAAGTAGCTTGGACCATCTGGGTTTTTTTTTTTTTGTTTGTTTGTTTGTTTTTATTTTTTTGAGACAGGGTGTCACTTTTGTAGCTCAGGCTGGCCCTGAGCTCAGCCTTAAACTCACAGCAATCCTCCTGCCTCTGCCTCCCAAGTGCTGGGATTACAGGCTGTGAGCCACCACACCCAGCACTGTGGTGTGTGGTTCTGATTGCTGATGGGCATGAGTCACCACACCCAGCATTGTTGCATGTGGTTACCGGGGATCGAACCCAGGCCCTTGCACTTGCAAGGCAGGTGCCAGAACCACTGAGCTAAAATTTCTAGCCCCCTGGGATCATCTGTTTTGTGTGGCATGTGGTATAATTTTGAGTGGTTTCTACTGCTAACTGTCTTACAAGCTACAGTTTATTTAGATCCGTGCTTGGGTGAGAGCAGACAGTGTGCATCAATGTAAATTTCTCTTAACCGCACAAAACTTACAAGTTTGGAGGTTCATGAGGATTCCAGAAGTGCTGATGAATGACCAATGAAGATGAATGGTCATTACCCCATTTCTAAGTCAGGTTCCTTCTGTTTCAGAATAGTTAAGAGATGACCCTGGGCCAGTGCCCAGTGTCCACTCCCTTCTCCAGGAGCAGCACTCCCCAGCATTATTCACTGTGTGTGCCCTGTCCAGTTTGCTAAACTCCCTACTGGAGATGAGACTAGAGACCTTGCACAGAACTGCACTCACTGTCCTTTTTGTTATTTTGATTTGAGACAGGATCTGACCCCATCCTTTTCCTTTTTTTTTGAGAAGAATATCCCTTCTAATTGATCTATACAACCTAATATCTTTTCCTCCAAATGCTTCTCATGCAAAGAAAAAATTAGATTTGACCCAGAAATCCAACTACTGGGTATATAACAGAAAAAATGAAGTCAGTATACCAAAAAGAAACCTGCACTCCCAGTTTTACTGCAGCATTATTCACAATAGCTAAGTAATGAAAACAACTGAAGTATCTGTCAATTGATGAACAGATAAAGAAAATGTGGTACATATATAAAACAATACCACTCAGTGAAAAAAAATACAGTCGTGTATTTTGTAACAATATGAATTCAACTGGAGATTATGTTAAGTAAAATAATCCAGGAAGAGAAAGAAAACTGCTACAAAATCTCATTCATGTGAAATCTAAAAAAAAAAAAAAAAAAAAAAAAAAAGTGATCTTATGGAAATTGAGAGCAGAATACTAGTTATTAGAGGTTGAGAAAATGGGGGGAAGGAAAGGCTAGAGAGAGGCTGACTAGTGGATGCTCAGTTATAGTTTCTTGCGTGCTTTTGCATAGTAGCATGGCTATACATAATTACAGTGTTATACATTTCAATAAGCTAGAAGTATATAAAAATTTTCCCACAAATGATAAATATTTGAAGACATAGTTATGTTTAATTTCAATATACAGTGTACACATGTATTGACACACCACAAGATACCCCATTAATATGTGTAATTTTATGTTTTTATATACCAATTAAATTGAATTTGAATAAATGAGAAAGGAGAATTCATTTTGTTCCTTGGTGCTTAGAGTGGTATCTGTCTCATGCAGCTCTCTCAAATCTTCTGGGCCAATATTTAATCTACCAGATATGTTGTTGGGTTCTAATCAGCTGAGTACAATTAGAATACATGTTTTGAACCCAAATATGTTGGTTCTCCATACCACAGTTATGTGGATACAATCACACTTAGATGTAATTCACTGTGAGAGTGCCACAGATGCCTCTCCTAGCCTTCTTTGTCTCAAGGTTGAGTCTTTTCCAATGGCATCCGCACTATGGGTTGCGAACTACAGTACCTTATTCCCATCAAAAATCCGTCATTTCTATTTTATCACATGGCTTCACACCCACATCTACACTTCATCTTGTCTCTGTTTTATTTAGTAGCTAACAAGGTGATTTGCATTTCTGTGTAGCGTACTTTGACATCATAGGATGCATCTGTCACATCTCATTCATAATGGCAAGAAACTTTCCAAGTACTTGGGGAATCAAAGTTTACAGTTGTCCAGCCATCAGTCTGTCAGTTATATACTGCATAATTTCATGATTCCTCAAATTTATTCCAGGAAGTTTATCCCCAAATAATATTCCTTTAGTTTTAATTTTTATCAGTAGAATGTTTGCAGGATACAGTGATTACACTTATCGTGGGGAATTGGTACATAAATAACATATTGATTCTTTTTTTTTTTTTTTTAAGGTTTTTCGAGACAGAGTCTCACTTTGTGGTTCAGGCTGGCCCTGAGCTCAGCCTCAAACACATCACAGCAATTCTCCTGCCTCTGCCTCCCGAGTGCTGGGATTACAGGCGTGAGCCACCACGGCCGGCACTGTGGTATGTGGTACTGATTGCTGCTGGGTGTGAGTCTGCACGCTCAGTATTGTACGTGGTTACCAGGGATTGAACCCAAGTCCTTGCGCTTGCAAGACAGGGCCAGAACCACTGAGTTAACTCCCCGGCCCCAACATATTGATTCTTTTTACACTGTCTTCCTCTTCCTTCCCTTCCCTTCTATTGATGTCCCTACCATTTGGGAAATATCTATCTCTGGGGCTGGGGATATAGCTCAGTGGTTCCAGCGCCTGTCTTGTAAGCGGAAGGGCCTGGGTTTGATCCCGGGTAACCACATAACAATACTGGGTGTGGAGACTCACCCCAGCAGCAACTAGTACCACATACTACAGTGCCGGGTGTGGTGGCTCACGCCTGTAATCCCAGCACTCGGGAGGCAGAGGCAGGAGGATTGCTGTGATGTGAGTTGGAGGCTGAGCTCAGGGCCAGCCTGAAACACAAAGCGAGACCCTGTTTCAAAAAACCTTAAAAAAAATCTATCTCTTTGTTATTATTTATCTTTTATTTTGCTCTTTGGTTTATTTATTTATAGTTTGGTTATCTCATAAAAGAGAAATTATGGAATATTTAAATTTATGTGTCTGATTTATTTCATAGCATTGTAACCTTAAGGGGGACCTATTTTCCATAAAATTACTCTAATTTTTCCTTTATAGCAGGGCAGTACTCCACTGCATATATAAGCATAATATTTTCTTTGTCTGTTCATTTGCTGATGTACATATAGAGTGTTTCAAGATTAAATCTTATGAATTGTGTTGCTATACACATAAGTAAGGATACATCATGGTAATATGATGTCTTAAACTCTTTTGGGAAGATAGCTAAAAGAGGAATAGCTGGGTCAAATGGAATTTAAATTTTTAGTTTTCTGAGGAATCTCCATACTGATTTTCCTACTGGTTGCACTAGTTCACATTCCCACCAAAAATGTAGAAGGTTCCCCTTTCTTTGTAGCCTTTCCAGCATTTCTTATTGATTTCTTGATGATAGCCATTGTTTCTAGAGGAGGAATCTAAGTGTTGTTTTAGTAATCATTTCTATAAGAGCCAGCAATGGTGAGCATTTTTTTTTCATGTATTTGTTGCTCATTTATACTTCTTATTCTGAGAAGTATCGGTTCATTTCAGTTGCTCATTTTATGCATAGGTCCTTAATATTTCGAGAAGTGTTTTTATAAAAATTCATTATATATTCTACAAGTTTTTCCTCTGTCAGAGAAGTAGCTCATGAAAAATGTCCCCTGTGCTGTAGCTTGTCTGTCCACTCTGTTTTCTTTGCTGTGCAGAAGATTGTTAATTTGACGTAATCAATCTCTGTTGATTCTTGATATTATCTTTTGTGCAGTTGGGATTCTGTTCAAGGACGCTTTGCCTATGCTTCTGTTTTAGGAGTTTACAAATAAAACTTTAAGAGTTTTAATTTAAGAGATTTAATTGTTTCCCTCCCAGTAAATTGTTTCTGTCTCACTATTTAGATCTTTGCTGCATTTTTATTTTAGTTTAGTGCATGGAGAGATATGAGTCTAGACTGAATCTTGTGCATATGGATAGTGAGTTTTCCCAGCATCGTCTGTCCTCCAATGTGCTTTTGGTACTTTTCTCACAGATCAGATGACTGATCTGGACATGCCTGGCTGATTCTGTACCACCTATTCTGTTTCATTTGTCAGTGTATCTGTTTCTGTTACCATAGTTTTGTAATGTAACTTGAATCTAGGCTTGCTGTGGTTGAATCTCTGGGATTGAATCTCTGGCTTTGCTGTTGTTACCCAGGATGACTTTTGCTACTTTGTTCTGTTCTATATGAATCTTAAGATTTTGTTTACTATATTTCTATGAGGAATCCTGTTGGTATTTTGATTGGAAGGCATTAAATGCATGTATCAGTTTTTGGAAGTGTGTCCATTTTAACAATATTGTTTTTGCCTATCCAGGAATAGGGGATATATTTGTAATTTTTGATGTAGTCTTTGATCTTTTTGAGAGTGCTATATTTTTCACTGTGGAGATCTGTCACTTCTTTCCTTAAGTTAATTCCTAAGTATTTATTTTTTCTTGCAGCTATTATGAATGGTATTTTTCTCTATTTTTTCTTGGTGTGTTCATTTTTGGAATATATGAATGTTAGTCATTTTTGTTTGATAATTTTGTGTCCTGATAAATTGCTGAATTTCTTTATCAGTTCTAGGACTATTTTGGTGG
Organism: Petromus typicus; assembly: GCA_004026965.1. NCBI lineage: Eukaryota > Metazoa > Chordata > Mammalia > Rodentia > Petromuridae > Petromus > Petromus typicus. The sequence goes on from PVIR01012619.1 coordinate 35,896, forward strand.
AATTTTTTGAGTTTTATTTTTAAGGGATTATGTCTTCAGTGTATAAGCATAGTTTGAATTTTTCCTTCCCTGTACATAGCTCTTATTTTTTTCTCTTGCTTGATTGCTCTAATTTTTCAGCTACTATATTGAAAAGGAGTACTAACAGTGGACAGTCATATTTTGTTCCTGATTTTAGAGGAAAAGCTGTCAGTTTTTCCTCATTTAATATCACGTTGGTCTTCAAATCCATGCAACTGCAGTGAAAAGACTAAAATCACAGCAGCTTCTGATGAAATCCAAATTATCAAAAACCATAATGAGAACATGTGCTCTAATAAAATCAAAACTTCAGAGAAAATGAATAAATTTCTAGATAAATATGAACTCCCAAAGCCAAACCAGAAAGATATAAACATTCCAAATAAGCCAAGATGGTGAAATATAAGAATTAACAGAAATACTACCAAGAAAGAAAAACTCGTGTCATGACAGTTTCTTTGCCAAATTCTATAAGAACTTTTTTTTTTTTTTTTAGACAGGGTCTCACTTTGTAGTTCAGGCTGGCCCTCAACTCACTATGTAGCCCAGGCCAGCCTCAAACTCACAGCAATCCTCCTGCCTCTGCCTCCCAAGTGTTGGGATTACAGTCTCACGACTGGCATTGTGGTATGTGGTTACCAGGGACTAAACTTGGGACCTTGCACTTGCCAGGCTGACACTAGAACCATTAAGCTAAATCCCTGGCCCTACAAGAACTTTTGAGAAGATCTAATGCCGGTATTCCTCAAACTGTTTAATGAAATCAATAGGGAAGCAGTTTTCTCAAACTCGTTTTTTAAAACAAGCATTATTCTGATTCCAAAACTAGAAAAGAGAACTATAGGCCAGTCTCTTTAATGAACACAGAAGCAAAAATCCTCAGTAAGATACTGGCAAAGGCATGCAGCAAATCATCAAAAAGAGTATGCAGGGTCAGGGATTTAGCTCAGTGGCTCTGTCGCCTGTCTTGCAAACTCAAGGTCCTGGGTTCAGTCCTCGGTAACCACATACAATAACACTGGGTGTGGAGACTCACTCCTACCAGCAATCTGGACCACATACCACAGTGCTGGGCATGGTGGCTTGCACCTGTTATGCCAGCACTCGGGAGGCAGAGGCAGGAGGATTGCTGTGAATTCAAGGCTGAGCTCAGGGCCAGCCTGAACTATAAAGTGAGACCCTGTCTCAAAATATATAAATAAATAAATAAATAAATAGACACACAAAAATAAAGAGTATGTATACACCAAGACCAAGTAGGATTCATTCCAGGGATGCAGGGATGTTCAACTTATGCAAATCAATAAATGTAATTCATCACATAAACGGAAGCAGAGACAAACTTTTATGTGATCATCTCAATAGACACAGAAAAAACATTTCACAAAATCCAACATCTATTCATGATAAAAACAATGAAGAACATGGGAATAGAAGGTCTACCTGAACATGTTAAAAGTCACCTGTGACCAGCCAACTGCCATTACATACTAATGGAGAGAAGAAAGCTTTCCTTCTAAAATTAGGAACCTGAATGGCTGCTATCATGAAATCAACCAACAACAAATGCTGACAGGGCTGTAGGGAGGAAGGAACACTTCTCCACTGTTGGTGGGAATGTTGACTGTGATATGAATCTTTTAATCCTCCTGCCTCTGCCTCCCGAGTGCTGGGATTACAGGCGTGAGCCACTTCGCCTGTCACTGTGGTATGTCATTCATTACCAGGAATTATTGTCATTAAACTCAGGGTATCACACTACCCAGGCAGACGCTGGAACCACTGAGATAAATTCCCAACCCTCTAAAGGGTTTTTAATCATGAATAGATGTTGGACTTTGTCTAATGCTTTTTCTGTGACTATTGAGATGGTCATGTGATTTTTGTCTTTGACTCTACTGCTCTGTTGTGTCATATTTGCTTATTCATGAATGTTGAAACATTCCTACATCCCTAGGATAAATCTTACTTTGTCATGTTGTATGATCTTTTTTTTTTTTTTTTAGGTTTTTTGAGACAGGGTCTCGCTTTTGTGGTTCAGGCTGGCCCTGAGCTCAGCCTCCAGCTCACATCACAGCAATCCTCCTGCCTCTGCCTCCCGAGTGCTGGGATTACAGGCGTGAGCCACCATGCCCGGGACTGTGGTATGTGGTACTGAATGTTGTCACGCCCAGTATGATTTGTGGTTACCGGGAATCGAACCCGGGTCCTTGCGCTTGCAAGACAGGCGCCAGAACCACTGAGCTAAATCCCCGGCCCTGTATGATCTTCTTGATGACTTGCTGCCCTATGTTTGCCGGTATCCTACCGACAATTTTTGGCTTTATGTTCATTATGGAGAGATTGGCCTATAGTTTTCTTTGTTTGTTGGGTCCTTTTTCTGGTTTTAGTGTCAGGGTCATACTTCTTAGAGTGATTTGGGGAGTATGGCTTCCCTTTCTATTTCATTAAAGAGACTGAAGAGAACTGGCATTAAATCTTCGCTACATTTCTTGTAAAATTCATCAGTGAAGCCATCAGGGCCTGGCTTTTTCTTTGTTGGAGGTTTTAAATTACATTTTCAATTTCATTGAGTGATATTGAGTTATTTAGAATTTTAATATCTTTTGATTCATCTTTAATGATTCATATGGATCTTAGGAATCTGTCCATTTCTTCAGCATTTTCCATCTTATTAGAGTACAGGTTCTCGAAGTAGGTATTAATCGTTCCTGGACTGCCACAGGATTGCTTGTGATTTCACCCATTTCATTCCTAATTGTATGAATTTGAGTCTTTTCTTTGCTTTTTTTCTCTTTTTTTAATAAGCTTGGCTAAAAGTTTATCAATTTTATTTAGTCTTCAAAGAACCAACCCTTCACTTCATTGATTCTTTGTATTGTTCTCTTAGTCTCCATTGCAATAATAATAATAACAATAATTTCTGCTCTGGTCCTTACAATTTTCTCCCTACTGTGAGTTTTGGGATTAGCTTGTTTTTCTTTTTGTAAAAGTATGCTTGATGCTCAACATTAGGTTATTTATTTGTGCTTGCTCTGTTTTCCTGATGTGAATGTTTCCTGCTATAAATTTCCATTTTGAGGCTGCTTTCATTGCATCTGTTAAGTTGCAGTCTGTTGTGTTGGCATTATCATTTAATTGTAGATACTGTTCAATTTCTGGTTTCATTTCATTGGTGGCCAATTGTTTTTGTAGGAGGGTGTTAGTTTCCATATGTTTTTTGACTGTGGTTTCTTTGCTGTTGATTTCCATTTTCCCTGAATTATCATCAGATGGTATGCATGGGGTGATTTCAGTTCCTTTACATTTACATAAGAATATTCTATGGGCTACTATGTGATCTTTTTCAGAGAAGGTCTCAACTGTAGCTAAGAAAAATGTGTATTCTGATGTTTTGGGGTAGGAAACTCCATAGACATCTACTAAGTTCATTTGCTCACAAGTTTGATTCAGTTCTGATGTTTATTTGATGATTTTGTCTAGCCGATCTCTATTTGTGACAGTGATGTGTTAACTTTCTTATTAACATTGTGTTAGTGCTTATTAGATTTCTCATGCCAATTAATATCTTTGATATAGTTGAGTACACTAATATTAATTGCACACATATTTATGATTGTCATCTCTTCTTCTTGGATTATTTTCTTTACAAGGATGTAGTGACCTTCTTTGTCTCTCTTAACTAGCCTGAGCTTGAAAATCACTTTGCCTGGAAATAAAATAGCTGCTCTTGCTTTTTTCTGGATTCCTGTCACACAGATTATTGTTTTCCATCTTTTGACTTTCAGTCTATGATTTTCTTTTTGAGTTAAATGTGTTTCTTGTATGAACATATTGCTCAATCCCGTTTCTTGATCCATTTTGGCAGTATGTTCCTTTTGATTGGTGAATTGAAACTATTTATATTGATGGCTATAACTGAAATATATTGGTTTATCCTTGTCATATTATTTTACTGTTGCTGGTTTCCTGTGTTTCCCCCCTGCTTAATTTCTTACCCTGCCCGATGGCTTTTTGCTGTTGACATTTTTGGGATTGTGATCTTCATTATCTCCTTCTAAAATGTCCTTCAAAACATTTTGTAGGGCTGATTTAGTGGTCAGGAATTTCTTGCTGTTCTTTGTTGTGGAAGTATCTTATTTCTTCATTGAACTGGAAAAATAGTCTTTGATACATCAATCTGGGTTGAAGGTTGTTGTCTTTTAGAACCTGAAATACTTCAGTCTAAGCTCTCCTTGACTTAAGAGCTTGCACTGAGAGGTCTGCTGTGTCTCTGATGTGCTTTCCTCTGTGGGTGATTCGTCTCTTTTCTCTAATAGCTTGCAATATTCTGTTCTTGTGCTGAATTTCTTGAATCTTGATTATTACTTGTGTAGATTTATTTTGATCACGGGTATTTAGAGTTCTGTATGTACCCTTCCTGTTTGTCTTTCTTTCTTTCTTTTTGGGACAGGTTCTTTTGGGTCCCCTTCTGCTGCTCTGTAGTTCAGGATGGTCCTGAACTCAGCCTTGAACTCATCAATCCTCCTACCTCTGCCTCCTGAGTGCTGGGATTACAGGTGTGAGCCACCATGCCCAGCACTGTGGTGTGTGGTTTTAATTGTTGGTGGGCGTGAGTCTCCACACCTGGCATTGTTGTATGTATTACTGGAGATCAGACTTGGGACCTTGTGCTTGCAAGGCTGACTCCAGAACCACTGAGCTAACTCCTCGGCCCTGTACCATTTCTTTATATGTCAAATTCTTTTTTCATGTTTGGGAATTATTCTGTCATTAGTTCTGTGAATAGGTTATTTATGTTGTTGCTCTATCTCCTGCTTCTTAGTTGACTCCAGTCAATCTTATAATGTTCTTTTTTAAGTTATCTTGTAATTGTTTGGTTCATTTTTCATGTATTTTTGCTATTTTTATAATATGTTTCTTTTCCTGATTGTTAACCCTGATCCTGTTGTCTAGATCTGAAATTCTGTCCTTACCTTGGTTCAAACAATTATGTATACTTTCAATGGATTTTTTAAATCTCCTGGATATCTGTATAATCTGTTTCATGGATTCCACTTCTTTCCTGTTTTGGGGATTCATCATTTCCATCATATTCCTAAATTCCTATATTTTTTCATTGTGTCTTACTCTAGATTCATTGAGCATGTCTTCAATTTTTATTGTCTCTTTATCTTTTTTTGAGACAAGGTCTTGCTGTGTAGTTCAGACTGGCTCTGAACTCACTATGTGGCCCAGGTTGACCTCAAACTCTTGGCAATCCTCCTGCTTCTCCCTTCCAAGTGCTGGGATTACAGGCATGAGCCACTATGCCCAGCATTGTGGTATGTGGTACTGGGGATCAAACCTGGGCCCTTGCACTTGCCACGCAGAGGCTGGAATCACTGAGCTAAATCCCTAGCCCCTGTCATTTATTTTTTTTCCTTGAAATAATTCTTTTCTCTATAGCCTCATCCATCAGTTTTTCTTTTTTACCTCTGCTGCCATCCTTCTAGATAGTTCAGTAGGTGGCTTCTGATTTCCTCCATTTAATTGCTCCCTGGACTTGTCCTAGGTGGGCTGAGCATATAAGATTGCATTTTGCTTCTGTGTCTTGTCATCTAGTATTTTTATTCAGTTTTTTTTGTGTGAGTTGTTGCTTGCAGGTAACTTTATTACTATTATCGAGGCTTCTCGAGAAAATATCTATTCCTCAAAAATGTTTTCTAGGTGTAGGTGTTTCTTGTTTTTTGTGTCTATCCCATGATCCTACCTTCCTAGTCTATTAGGGATGAGAGGTTGCTGTCTGTTTTTCCTCAACATCCTCCCTTTGGTAGTAGGCTGTGGTAATAGATGTAGTCCCAGATAGTCATACCAGAGAGAGCACCAGATTACAACAGATATGTTATCCTGGCGGAAGTAGTACAATGAGGAGGGCAGGAAGAAAGGAAGATAGCAATGAAAACCAAGTTCGCCTGGAACCCAAGTAAAACATTTCAGCAAGAAAACATACTTGCAGTCCTCATGTGACTGCTAGGCCCTACAGACTGTCCATTCGGTTCCCTTTCCACCTTAGTAATGGTCTCTTTGCATGCAGCCACACCAGTTTCCTCTCTGCAGGTTGCTTACCAGCCATGATGAGGGGGTCTCATCAGTTTCTTTGAGCTTGCCTCCTCCATGCAGTTGCACACACTCATTCTTTTGTCTCTTTTGTGTGATCTAGCTGTATCTATTGAGAGAAGAAAGGTGTGAAGTATTTTTTCTAACACTGAGCTCTCCACCTTCTGCCAATGTCTTATTCTTATAGGGCGCTAATTTAGATAAAAATTAATACACAGTCAGAGAGGGACTGGGCTCTCATGGATGTCAGTGAAAAATATAGACATCAGAATTGTGACTGGAAGCACATTTGAAAAAGGCCAGGCCTCAAAATAGAGATGCAATGGTCAAGCCCAAATACCTCCCTGAGGCATACCTAGGAATTTTTGGAATTGGAGTACTTGGAATTTTTCTGTAATTAGCACCACTAGGTCCAGTAACTCTAGATATTTATCAGTTGTCTGGGTGGGTGACCACAGCATCCGGACTCATCCCTTTCCCAAAATGCCTTTGTTCCCTCCATGTACCTTGCTACATGACTTCTCTATTGGATCAATAGTAGCTAAACAGTTATACTTGTAATCATATATGATTGTACCTTGTCCCATGTTGTATTTACACGGTGTCTTTACTGGATAAATTACTCCTGACAAAAGGCCTCAGTGACAACTCAGTTTCTGGTCCCCTCCTGTCTGTCAGGAGCTCCCTCTCAATGAACGTTTCTTATACTTAAACTGCCTTGCTGTTTGCAATTCATTCTTTGTGTTCAGGGGATATAAACTGGAGAATCTGACATCTATCATGTTGAGAATTATATTTCTCCTGCATCACTATGATTCCTGCTTCCCTTTGTGCTGGGCAAAACTCCATGTTTCCACTTCAGTTATTTTCCTTGTACCTTGTCACCAGAAGATTTCTGCCCCAGCCTTCCACTTTTCTTTGTATTCAAATTCTGAACTGACTTGTCTCAAGAATTTCTCTTGTCATTCAGCAAAACCTATTGTTACCACTAGTCTTAGTTTTGGGACTCCTCTGCGTGGGTGTAATGGTGGTGGCTATTCAAGATTTCCTGCTGAGATTTTTCCAGTCTTTGTGTAAGCAATAAGGAAGAGCTCGCTCTGCACCAGGTGATGAGTCTCACTCCTTCCCGTCCACCTCCAGGGATATAGTCCATGAAGAGTCCCTGACGTATTTTCTGTTTGTCCTTTCTCTGCCTGGAAGGACTTCTTTGCTCACAGTGGGCATCAGAGAGGATGCCACAGAGATTCGATGTTCCCAGAGTTTGTAGCAGCTAATGGGAAGAAGGGGTCACTGTATGCAGTCTGTCCCAGGGCTCCAGGCTCTGAAGCACTAGCTCATTAGCTCGGGCCATTGCGACTGATTTTGTACGGTAATTTATATCTTGCTCAAATTGCGGAATTTGATGAGTTTTAGGATTTTTTTTGCCTTCTGTGTAGAGAATCATGTCATCTGCAAATAATAATTTGACCCCCTTTTTATACATATCCTTTCTAGGTTTTATCTTGACTGATTGCTCTGGCTAAAATTTTGAGTACTATATTGAAGAAGAGTGATTACAGTGACCTTGTTTTCTGTCCTTGATTTAGTATATGTGCTGTTGAAGTGATCACTTTCCTTGATTTTAGAGGAAAAGATTTAAGCAAGCCTTTCCCATTTCATATGATGGTGGCAGATTTATCATAAATATCTTTGGCCACTTTGAAATGAGATCATTCTGTGTGTATTTTCTTCAAGGTTTTTTTTTATCAGGAATTGTTGGATTTTGTTGATTTTTTTTCTGCATCAATTGAAATGACCATGTGATTTGTTTTGCCCTTGCTTCTGTTTATGTAGTGCACTTATTGATTCGTGTCTGTTGAACCATCTTTGCATCTCAGAGATTAAACCTATTAATTGGTCATGATGTATGGACTTTTTATATTCGGTTTGTCAGTATCTTGTTGAGGATTTTTACACACACGTTCATTAAAGGGGTTGACTTGTTTTCTTTTTTGAGTGATGTCCTGGTGTATCTTTGCAATCAGGGTAATTATGGCTTCCAGAAATGAGTTTATTTTTTATTTTTTATTTATTTATTTTTTTTTAGGTTTTTGGAGACAGGGTCTCGCTTTGTGGTTCAGGCTGGCCCTGAGCTCAGCCTCAAACTCGCATCACAATCCTCCTGCCTCTGCCTCCCGAGTGCTGGGATTACAGGCGTGAGCCACCACGCCCGGCACTGTGGTATGTGGTACTGGTTGCTGCTGAGTGTGGGTCTCCACGCCCAGTATTGTTATGTGGTTACCGGGGAATCGAACCCGGG
>PVIR01012620.1:0-11099 GCA_004026965.1 Petromus typicus
TGTAGAATAATGAAAGCAATTAACATATAACAACTCAAGTTTTAAGTACATATGTATTTTAAACAGTACGTCATAATTCAGTGATCATCCAAAGACCCGTGTGTCAACCCCACTAAGAACTAAAAGTGCCAGACAGATATTTACTATTCGGCTCCTAAAAGGCTCAGGCTCCTAGATTCACAACATGTACAATAAAGAGTTGTTGCTTTTAGAAGATCAGTGATTTCAGGGGCTGACAATGAGATGGGACACAGACAACACTGAGCCTAGAGTTGACTAAATTCTTCCAGTCTACCTTGATTGATTCTGCCTAGCTCCAAGGCCAAAGCAGAACTAACCACTCGACACCACAGGCAAAGTGGCTCCTATTAGCTACACATTTATGGACACTGCGATCTAAGCAAGAGAAAACCCTAAGTTTGTCAAACAGATAAAATCTGGCAGCACTTCTGTGCTGCACGGAGCCAACGCTCCTATTCCCCCATCTCAGATGCCCTCAGTATCAAGCATTCTGTGTTCCCAGCATGTGCTGGCTTCAGGTCAGAGCAGCAGCCAAAGTGAAAGTACTTTTAAAAAGACTTCTCTATGGGCCAGGGATTTAGCTCAATGGTTCCAGCACCCATCTTGCAAGAGCAAGCACCCCAGGTCCAATCCCTGGTAACTACATACAACAATGCTGGGGGTGGAGACTCACGCCCACCAGGAATCAGAACCACATCCCACAGTGTCAGGCGTGGTGACTCATGCCTGTGATCCCAGCAGTCGGGAGGCAGAGGCTGCAGCACTGCTGTGGATCTGAAGCTCTCCTGGGCTACAAAATGATCTCAGGACCAGCCTAAAACTACAAGTGAGACCCTGTCTCAAAAGAAAAAAGACTTCTCTAAAGCTTAACTTTTTCCATTATATTTTATTCACAAATTCTAATACCAGTGTACACTAAAAAAAGAAAAAGGCAACCAACAGTCATAACCTCTGCCACTGGTTCAATAATCACATGAGAAATTATTTACAATCTATCATTCAACAGTCAACCACTAGTACCAGGAAGCTAGAATCGTATTTTGGTAGTTTGTATAAAAGTGATTCCACAAAAAATGATTTATCAAGCAGCTCACCTTTTTGAGAGAGTCGGTAAGCGTGTACCTCGAGAACAACCTCGGCCCCAATGTGCCACACAACAAAAGCAATCATTGCGTAGGTTTTCTGTGGATTGGGAAGAGTCAGTCCCGGTAAATCCATTCCTAGGAACATTGCTGCCACTAAGAGTAAAAGAAAAAAATTCAACATAGTCTCTACCACAAGAGACAATTATGTATTACATCAACTAAAACATGCTACAAGAGTTAGTGAAACAAGGTTAATATGTAAGGTCAAATAATTAATTTAGTCTTCCTTATTGTGAAACTATCTGGGTCCAGACAAGAAATTATCAATAAGTTTTATCAGTTGTTTAAAAAAGAGCACCAAGGGCCGGGGATATAGCTCAGTGGTTCCGGCGCCTGTCTTGCAAGCGCAAGGACCCGGGTTCAATCCCCGGTAACCACATAACAATACTGGGTGTGCAGACTCACCCCAGCGGCAACCAATACCACATACCAGTGCCAGGCGTGGTGGCTCACGCCTGTAATCCCAGCACTTGGGAGGCAGAGGCAGGAGGACTGCCGTGATGTGAGTTTGAGGCTGAGCTCAGGGCCAGCCTGAACCACAAAGCGAGACACTGTCTCAAAAAAAACCTTAAAAAAAAAGAGCACCAAACTTTCCAAAAAATGATAAGTCTGCAAAGTAAGAAAAGAGAAAAGTATGGAAACCATTACATATTGTACTCCCTAGAGCCTCACAAACTACAGAAATGCTAGGGTCAGAGCCACTTGCCTTGGAGTTCATTATACGAAGAACCAAAAGACAGTAATAATCACGCTTGCCTTTGACAATCACCTCTTCTTCCAGTACGAGCCCTACAAAGATGATCTGAGATGGAGACTGAAACCCTATGATCCTCTCAACCCAGCTCACAAAGTGCCCCTCAACTACAGCTGCTCAGATGTCTAGCTATCAGGACAGCTTATTCTACTGTCAAAGACATGCTCGGAAAAACATGTTAAAGTCATTTTTTAAAAACTTAATCCTGAAAAAAAAGAAAAAAAAAAAAACCTGATCCTGAAATAATGACTTAAATTGTTACCTATAAAAATTACTGTCTGGATATCAATATTTAAGGCTGCTTTGTCCTCAACAACCAGTTACTCCAATTGCTGATGTATCTCCAGATCATTTAAGCCAGATTACAACTTACAATGCAAGCAATCAGTGATTATAAGTAACTGGCATCGCGGTTACTCACCTGCTGTTATTCTAGCAGCTGTTCCGATACTCCAGTGAGTCCAATTAAATATGTGCCTTCTACCAAGATGAAGGATCAGTCAGTATTTTTAATATTGATGAATGATAGTTAATTCCCAAGGAAATAAAAAAGCAAAGGATTTCCCCTATTGCCTAGGAATTAGGCATCTGAAATACACTCTAAAGCCTCTCAAAGTAAATTTATCACCACACTTTTTAACTTTATAGAATGATAATTGTCTCCACATGAAAAGGGAACTAATGCTCTCCACATTGAGACAAACACATAAAAGCTGTCAGTACCTCGGGTCATGGAAAGGTGGCCGGAAGGCTGCCAGGAGGGGCTGCAGAACCGCTAAGGTCATCACTAAACAGCCGAGGTACGGGTGGTAACCTGCATGCTGGACAAAGTTATGTTGTTTGAAAATTCCAGGTCTCTCTTATCAACTTAAAACCTCAAGTTAAAAACAGGATATATAAACCTATTGTTCAGGTTTTTCCATAGCTTTTTTTTTTTTTTTTAAGACAAGGTCTTGCTTTATAGTTCAGGCTTGTCCTGAACTCAGTCTTGAGCCCAATAATCCTCCTGTCTCTGCCTCCCAAGTGCTGGGATTACAGGCATGAGCTACCACAACCAGCACTGTGGTATGTGGTTCTGATTGCTGCTAGGCGTGAGTCTTCACACCCAGTATTGTTGTATGTGGTTACTGAGGATCAAATCTGGGACCTTGCGCTTGCAAGGCAGGAGCTGGAACCACTGAGCTAAATCCCCGGCCCCTCCATAGCTTTCTACATAAACATTCAGTGATGAGGATGAGGATGATGATGATGACGATGATGATGATGGTAGTAATGGTGATGATGGTGACTGTGATGTGGTAGTGATGGTGGTGGTAGTAGGCAACATTGACTAAGTCTCTATTTTTTACTAAGCACAGCTTTCCATACATTATCACTAATGCCCACTATAATGCTTGAGCACTGGCTATCAATACCCGAATTTTAAAATGGGGAACTGAGGCCCACAGATATCAAATACTGGCTCCAAGCTCACACAGTGTGTAAATGGCTGTGGAGACTGTCTCCCCCATTTGAGGCATTCAATCACCACAACACCCCAACACTACAGGCAGCCCCACTGGTTCATGTTCACACATCAAGAGCAATCACACCTCTGTGTACTGTAATCATCTGTTTAGACCCACGTTTCTCTAAGCGGTGAGTTCTGCATGATTCCTGTAATTCACTCATGACCACGGTAGGAAAGCTCAGCTCCTCTGTGCTGAATGAAGACTGACTCAAGAAGAAAAGAATTGACAGAATCCCAACAGTTTCGGCAGCACTTCTGCCTTAGTGACGCTGTGTGCCCCTCAAAATAGCAGAGAATTAGACCACACTGTACAACGGTCTACTTCGACACTGGAGAGAAAGACCACGAAGGGGCTCTACCCTGAGATATAGCTCATACCCTGAGTGACGCCTGCTCTCCTGCTCCCGTGCACTATCAATCTATGACCTAGAACAGGAACACAATAGTGTCCAAGCCATGGTAGGAAATCTCTGTAATTAAGAACTAAAAACTGACAAATGAGTAAAAAAAACTGTAAAAGTCATGGACTCAAGTTACACATGCATAAAATTACATCTAAAATTGTGAAGATATGGAAGGTCTCTATCTAATTTTTAAAAAGCAGAAAGGAACAACAAAATTCTTATATAGACTTAGCATGTTCTGGAAACTATCTTAAGTGTTTTCAGTTATTTAACTTCTACTCACAGAACGTCTATAACAGTGATACATACTTTCCCCATTTAACAGACGGATAAACTGGGGGCCAGAGAAGTTAAATAACTTGCCCTAAGGCATCTAAAATAAGTGATGTTGCCAGGATTTGAAGCCAAGTGATATGATGATAGAAGAATGCATTTAACCTTCACACAACTAGCCCTCCACATCAGTGAGCTATACAGCCATAGAGTCAATCACCCATCGAAATCATTTGAGGGAGTAAATGCGTCTATATTGAATATCCACTCAGCATTTTTCTTGTCATTATTCCCTAAACAATATACAGAATAACTCTTTATTTGGCATTTACATTATGTTAAGGATTATGAGCAATCTAAACATGACGTAAAGTAGATGGAAAGATGTATGTAGATTCTGTGCATTTTATGTGCAAATTGAGCATCTGAATTTTGGTGCCCACAAGCAGCCCTGGAGCCCATTTCTTATGGATACAGAGGGATGATTGCATTGCCCTAGCCATATAATGCAGAAACTATAAAATCACAGGATGATTTGTTCCAAGTAAGGTTATGCTGTCTCAGTTCATACCAGAAAGTTTTCATAATGTCTTTTAAAATATATATATTGATCAATAAACTACTTCAAAGTAGGAAGGAGGTTCCCTAGTAATATTTCTGACCCAAAATTCACTTCTGATGACAGAAGTGAACTGCAGCATCAGTTCAAATTCTAAATATTAAATTTTAATATCAAACTCTGATTATAAAACTGAATATAACAGAAACACGGGCTCCGCACTGAGGTGTGTGGCTGATCCTCAATAGACCTTGCAACAGACCAGTAACTATCGCAGTGCTCACAGAGCTTATAAACTAGAGTAAGAAAAGGCATATAAGTAAACATGTAAATGATGTAAGGTGCAGGGCTCTCCAAGTCGCTAGTGTTTGCACAGTGGCTTGAGGAAGATGAAGAAGTTCTCAGAAGAATCCCTGCTGAGACCCCAGAAGCAGGACCTCAACGTATCCCACCTGGCCTGTCTGCACTTCGGCCTGGAGGCCATGGTGCAGTGAGACTATCGAGGCAGACCAGGAAGAGAATAGGCATGGAGGTCACTGGAAGGATGTCAGCTTTCACTCCCCGTGAAAACTAGAGACAGCAGTTTGGGGCAGAGGAATGACCCGGTCTGATTTGTCTTCTCTCAATCACCATTATTCCATCCTGTACTTTCTTTTTTTTTTTTTTTTTTTTTTAGGTGTTTTGAGACAGGGTCTCGCTTTGTGGTTCAGGCTGGCCCGGAGCTCAGCCTCAAACTCACATCACAGCAATCCTCCTGCCTCTGCCTCCCGAGTGCTGGGATTACAGGCGTGAGCCACCACGCCCGGCACTGTGGTATATGGTACTGAATGCTGCTGGGCGTGAGTGTCCACACCCAGTATTGCGTGTGGGATAGAACACATACAGCATAACCTTACTTAGAACAATATCCCACATACAATACTAGGATCAAACCTGGGTCCTTGCACTTGCAAAACAGGCGCCAGAACCACTGAGCTAACTCCCCAGCCCTCCCTGTACTTTCTAACCATTCTTCTTTGTGGAAAAGAGACAGTACCTGCATCAGGTGGAAGTGAAGACACCTGTTAGGCAGTGAGTGTCTAAGTACAAAGATGGTGGTGGCTCAAACCCAGGAACGGTATCAGGAATGGAGGTGAGAAATGTATGATGGGTGAATCTTAATTATAGAGCGACAGAATTTCCTGACGGATCTTACACAGGATGTGTGACAGAGACCACTCTAGGGTCAGCCCAAGGCTGGAGGCTAAGATGGAATTCTGACAGCTCCAGGGGAACAGCGGCTGGATGGCAGTACATGAGAGACGACAAGGAATTCCACGTTGGGTAAGTTAGGTTCGAAAGGTCCAGAAACGCCCCAGAAGTCCTGAGCTCTGCTTATGACACATTTATGAGCCAAGGGAGAGATCTGGCTAGAGAGAAATCCCTGGCAACAGCCCCAGTTTCCTCATTTATGGCGAAGTATTATTATCAATACCCGTTTGACTTGCGATGGAAGTTTGATAACACATAAAGCAGTTGCAACAGCTGGTCCCATGCTAGGAACGTAATTTACATTAGCTTAGAAGTAATCACAGTGCTAGTTAGAGAAAAACACTTCTATTACTCATGTTATGTTCCTTTGATATCACACTGAATTGTCGCCACTGTAATGAAAATACTCACTAAAACTACAGCATCTAAAATACTCACTAAAACTACAGCATAGTAGTTTTGATGCAGATTTTTTTAAGAACCGCACTACCCAAGAATATGTGTATGACATCACCCCACCTCTGACCCTCAACCTTATGATCTGTCATCAGATAACTCAAAATAGAGGTACACAGACAAATGCCCTTTTACCCACCATTTGAGCACAAAATAGAATTTGCTTTGACATCAGAATAGACTGTACTAGAATCATCCAAGTTAAGACATACTTACCCAACTCCAGCCTCCTCTGTATACAAATGGCATAACAAAGGCAATACAGGTGAGCACACAGGTGGTGAGCATAAGCATACGGTGCAGCTGCAAGGTGAGATGACAAAGTGAGCCTTAGGAGGGAGTCGGTGTGATGCAGGGCAAGATTTGGGGGTGGGGATCACTGAGGCTGCGTTCAACTGACATCTCATCACATCTTATGTTTCATATACATGAAATAGTCACCAAATATAAAGAGCACCCTGAGCGTCCATTCCCATCACTCCGACGTGAGTTCTAAGCCTTCCCCACAGAGTGGCAGCGGTGGCCAGCTCACATATCCAGCACACTGATGTGCCAAGTCCTCCATCTCCCCCAAAGACCTTCATGCTACCCACCACCTAGGTCTGTGCTACAACAGGTACAAAGAGATGGTGAGGAACCAGAACAAGCTGCCTCGTGAGGAGCTTGGGATACAACTGAGAACACAAGTGAAAAGAATATGAAACATATAATTCATTGTACAAATCAAGAGTGTCGTGGGTGAAATAGGCATTGTTACTTGAGTATGACTTGGGTAACTGGTACAACTCAAACTATTCAGGAAAAGTAGGACATACAGTCATCCTATATATATATGTCACTAGAAGCACACACACACACGTGCACATGCACACGCACACGCGCGCGCACACACACACACACACATACACTTTTAAAGATAGCAGAGGAGGCCGAGGATTTAGCTCAGTGGTTCTGGCACCTGTCTTGCAAGCACAAAGGCCTGGGTTCAATCCCTGGAAACCACATACAGCACTGTGTGTGGAGACTCACGCCCAGCAGCAATCAGTACCACATATCACAGTGCCGGGTGTAGTGGCTCACGCCTGTAATCCCAGCACTCGGGAGGCAGAGGCAGGAGGATTGCTGTGATGTGAGTTTGAAGCTGAGCTCAGGGCCAGCCTGAACTACAAAGCAAGACCCTATCTCAAAAAAAAAAAAAAAAAAAGATAGTGGAGGACTTGAAGTATGAGGAAACATGAAATGTGACCTTACAAAATGTGCCACAAAATGTTGTTAGTTTTTCCAATATATTACGGTAAAAGACACATTGTCATTAACATCCTCAAAATGTTCCCTCTCTGTCCAAACACACTTATCTCACCTTCTTACCACTTTCTGCCTCAGTTTGGAAGGTCCTTCTACAGATGTCTTTATAAGATGCAATCAAAAAATTAGTGAATACTGTGCTGCTAGTAGCATCCAGGGAAAAGGTAAGTTTGTAAAAACACTACAGTGTCTCTTCACTCACCTTATTCACCAGACCAGGCACAAAGTGACTTCTGGGTCTCCCACGAATTCAAAATGACCTTGAACAGTACAGGTTGTGAATTGATTCAGGACACTGCCACAGCCACAACAACGCAGACAACACAACTGCTGTCCAGAACTGCTTCAGAAAGTGGCCAGAATGAGAGGCTAACTGTGCCTGAGGTGAGGGAGATCAATGGCAATGTGTCTTTTACTGTAAATACAGTGTTTTATACACACCTTCAGTCATTGTACTTTCTTGCCACCGCCCATCGAGTCATCCATTTAGGAACATCCTCAGGAGAAGACCAAGGAGGAGAGGCAGGAAACGTGACCAGGAGTGAGAAAGATTCAGCCAAAAGGTAGAGACAGTAACAAGCAGGAGCCAGGCATACAGCACTAGGGAAGCCAAATATACAACTGCAGTGCCAGCAGACAAGGAGAGGTGAGGTTAGAGAGGAGGAACCTTAAACACTACAGATGTATACAAAGCGTGAAGAACATCCTCTAAAGAAGTCCCAAGTGCTCTAGCAGCAGTATTCCTCCCACAAGCAGGTGCATCCACTCCAATCCAACACAAACTCATGGGTCTTCCACTCTACACACAAACACTGACAGGCCATGGCCCAGGAAAAGTAAAGTTGTCTTGCTTTGCTATTTATGACTGTTGCTTATGTTTCCTTTAGAAACTGTCTCCTGGTCCTTGGGGCAACACAAACAACACTTCCGGTTTCCCACTGACTCAGGAGACAGGGTCCTGACTGCCGAGATAAGGACAGCCCTGCCTGCATCCCCATCAACCAAAGGAAGGAATCCTACTCAGATGGGCAGGAAGCACCTCTGTCTCTTTCTTCTGCACCACAATCCTTCTCAACTCTTTTCATTCAGAGTGCCGTGAATGCCACACTTATACGTCCACCCACTGAGATGTAAGGAAGGGGCCCGTAGGTGCAAATGGCCATGTCACAAAGGGACACACGTGGCCCTGACACATTCCCCAGTCCAAACTGCCTCTCTATCTTATCTCTGCCCCCAGTTAATTAGACAATGAAAAGAAAAGGGGAGGCTCTAAAACCTACAAAAAGTGTAAAGAAAAACAATCCACACTTTATGTTGAAAACTGCATTAAGTTTTGCTTTGTTTTGCTTCATCCCTTACCTGAAACCAAAGTGCTTCACCAAAGAAGAAGGCTTTGGACCAGACAGGCCTGAAGAACCGGGCGATCAGCACACCGATGCTAACAGTGCTCATCCAAGCCACAAACATTAAGGCACCTGCAGGACAGAAAAATGCAGTGGCTGACATTGATGCTCATCAACTGAAACCAATGACAAGGCCAAATGCCCAGAAAATTAAAAAACAGCTGGCAAAATACATTTAGCACACGTAAGACCTAAAAAATAAATCCTGTATATTATAAATTTTACCCAGCATCAAGAAACAGCATTCCCATTCCTCTATTACATGGCCAGTGCTCAAGGTATTTTATGTATATTAAACAGACTGCTCTTCATAAAAATCCTCTGAGGTATTTACAACTATTATTCTAGTTTTGTTATGTGGAAAAACTAAGGCAAATTAAACAGCTTGCTCAAGTTTATAAAGTCAGAATTAAAATACAACCTGCCTTCAAAAACTGAACCAACAGAGTCAAAAGACAATCTACAGAGTAAGAAAAACTTTTGGAAGCTATTCCTTGGAGCAGATGACTAATATTTGGAATATATAAAGAACTCCAAATTAGACACCTCAAAATTTAAAGACCCAATTTAAAAATGGGCAGGGACTTCTCAGAAAAAGTACAAATGGCCAATAGATTCATGAAAAAGTATGCAGTAGCTCTAGCTGTTAGAGAAATCAAAATTAAAACAACACTTAGATTCCATCTTACTCCAGAAAGAATGGCAGTCCTAAAGGAAATAAATACAAAACAAGTGCCAGCAACGTTCTGGGGGAAAACGAGTCTTTTGGTATCGCTGGCAAAAATGTAAACCACTATGAAAATCCTTATGGATATTCCTCAAAAAACTAAAACTAGAAATTCCACTTCTCTCAGCTATTCCTCTCCTAGGTATCTTCTTGGAAGAGTTAAAGACATCATGTTACAATGATACATGCACAGCTAAGTTTACAACAACACAGCTCATAATAGCTAAATATTAAACATAGCCAGACAGATGCATGAGTAAAGAAAATGTAGTGTTTATATACAATGCAGTACTACTCAGCCACAGAAAGGATTAATCTGAACCATTTGTAGGAAAATGAATGTACCTTCAGACCATAGTGTTAAAAGAAGTAAATCAGACACACGGGCTTAAACATCATACATTTTCTCTTTTATGAGGCCCCAAAGATAAACAAAGAGCAAAATAAGAGCTATTATAATAGCAAAATAGGGAAACAGATCTTTTTCAAATGAGAAGGGGAAGGAGAGATGAAGGGAGAGATGAAGGAAAGGAGGGAAAGGGGAAGAAACAAGAGGTAGGGTTTGTTATCTGTGGGTACCAACTCCCCACAAAGAAAGGTTATCACCACATATACAAAGAGATGCTAACAAAAAATAACAACTTTTTAAAAAGGAAAGATACTGTGTTGTTGAGCATCGGTCCAGTCCAGCTCGTCTGCAGTCATTTCAGAATCTTCCTACATGTCACTTGAGAAAAAAATGTCAAACAAGCAGGCAAATAAGCTCCAAGCCCAAACACTGCCTAACTGGCAGCACAACAAATTAACAGCAATAGAACCAAACTAACAATGAGGGGATTTTCTAGCCTAACTGTGGTGACCCTGATGGTCACTCTACCATAAGGAGTCGCTCTGAAGAATATGATACCAATATACCTAGGAAGGAAAGTTCTCTCCAAATCCAATCATACTTTCCTACTTTTAAATCCTATATTTTCAGCAAGAACCCAGGCTTCTGAAAGGAACCAGAGCGCAGGAGAGCTATTCTCCAGCCAGTCTTCCAACTTGGTGCCATTGCTCACTGAGCCATGTGAAACCTAAGTATCCACTTGGTACATTGCTGAGAACTTTGCAGATCTCCACATCATTGTCCACTAATCGGTTCTTCATCAACAAAACTGTATTTTGAAGCCACACTATTCTTCTACAATAAAACCACAGGCCACTGTATTATTAACATTTATTTGAAAAATAGCAGAACTTAAGGTCTTGTGCAAGTTAATTGACCCAGTGATACTCAATCCAGTCTGCA
>PVIR01012620.1:11199-28773 GCA_004026965.1 Petromus typicus
ATGAGAATTAAGTTGTGTCTTATACTGGTACAAATCCCCATTATGGAGTGCAATCATGATGTGTATATTTAATGTACCAATAAAGATAAAAAAAAAAAACAGCCATTAAAAACCACTGAATTAGCCCCACTTCCCATTTTTTCATAAGAATTAGAAAAAAATTAAAGAGATGATCTCCCTGCAAATGGTAATGTTTCAACATAAGAGGCTGATACAAATCTGCTCAATTATGCTGTCGCCACTCCTAACCCAGCCACCGCTCAGTCTTCAAGTGACCTCATTGGACCAGATGGTGGTCGTACTTACTACACGTGTGACTTACCATGAACCTTCAAGAGAAGTGAGGAGCGAGACCCTCCTATGTCCTGTGGAGAGTCCGTCACATCATGTTTTTTATGTGTAATCAAAGGTTGCTGAGAATGCCTATAAATTCGACCTGAAAATTTAAAAACAGAATTAAAGATGATAGAAAAGAATTACTTCCTCAGGGGAGGAAAAAACTTGAGAGAAAGGCATAAATTGGAAAGAAAATTTCTTATCATAATAAAATTATCAACAGAGTTGTCACTCATAAATAAATGCAATACAAAGACATACACCAAGGCTCATAGTTCTTTGATGAAAGTTAAAGAAATAACCAACCAAGACAGGAGTAAAAATAAGAATGAGGAGTGGAGAAATTATATAACAGATCTAGTCATAAGAAATGGGGTAAACAAAAAGTCAAAATAATTACTGTTATGGTCATAAATCATTAAACATGTCAGATATCACTTTTTTTTTTTTTTATAGACAGGGTCTTGCTGTGTAGTTCAGACTGACACTGAACTCACTGTGTATCCCAAGCTGTTCTCAAACTCATGGTGATCCTCCTGCCTCAACTAAGATATAATTCTTGAAGGAAAATACATATTTTTTAAAAACTTACAAACCATTAACTGTTACTTGCACCTAAAATCCCAAAACAAATTAACAAATTAGGTCTGGGATGTAGTGATACATGCTTATAATCCCAGCACTTTGGAGGCTGAGACAGGAGGATCACCATGAGTTCAGGGCCAATTTGGGCTACATAGTCAGTTCAAGGCCAGCCTGACTACTTACCAAGATCTTGTCTCAACAACAAAAAACAACAACAAAGACATTGTGTCGAGGAGAAGAGGGAAGGAAAGGAAAGACTTTTGATGGTTGAATATGATATTTAATATATGGTCACTTCAAGCCGAATTTAACAAACCCAAATTCCAAGTAATTATGGCATAAACAAATTTAAGATGTATTTTTATTTGTCATTATTATTTTTATGTACAAAGTTAAACCTGAGAACTTCTAAAATTATTCCATGAGAAGGTGTTCATTCTAGGAATATATACTAGAGAAATAGCCATCTCTATCTTTAACCAAAGTTGTATGTACAAGAATGTTCAGAGCAATTCTCTAATATCATAAAGAAAATATAAGCAAACTAAATGTCTATTATTAGGAAAATGAGTAAATAAATTGTGAAACATGCTCTTAGAATACTATGCCAATGTAAAAGTAATTTTAAAATTTGATATACAATATAATCTATAAATCTTTATCTTCCATGATAAATAGAAGACAATAGATTATATCTTAATGATTTCCAAAAGTAAATAATTACACAGAATATAGGTTACATTATTTCTCAAAGATGCAACAGAAGTAAAGATAACAACTAAAAACTAGAAGGAAAATCATCGACATAGCTGTTTTTATTACCCGTTTGGATAATCTTTGGGTTAGAGATGTGTAAGACAGAGATGTGTAACAATGAAGACATTTATATGAAAGCACATGGACCTAACCAAGGTAAAGACAAAGTACTGAAGCAATCATTGAATTTGAGGTCCAGTTAAAACAACAAAATAGAACCTAGGCAATCAAAAACGCCAATAAAAATGATTTGAGGTTTTGGATACTCTGACCACAAGATAAAAGAAAATATCAAAAACAATGCTAGAAATTAACAGGATAACATAGCTGCTAATGGAGAAGATATTCTTATAATTACTGTAAAACGTTTTAAATCACACACAAAAAAATCTTGACCTTACAACATATACAACTTCAAGTAAACCAAAAACTATCAAACTCTAAATGAAACGGATGAATTCCTGGGAATTCAAAAGTACAAAAGTTACCCAAAGAAGTAGTAGGTCTAGAGAGTAACAACAGAATGTTTTTATAGTTACTCAGATATTTCCATCCTACAATCAGACCATTACATGTGTCAGTTCTACCATAACATCAGAAAACTTTTTGTAATTTTAAAAATTTATTGTATTTAAACTCTACTAGAGTTTATTTTATTAAATTAGCAATACACTGAAACCAAACTGGTATGTGTACATCGCATGTGCACACACATATACATATGCACACACAATCCAACAAACACAAACCAAAAGCACTTATGAATGATTACATAAAAAGCTTAAGTTAAAATATGAATGAATCAAAGTAGTCTCTTAAAAGAATTTAAAAAATGATCAAACAAGGTTTATCCCAGGACAGTGGATCATTGGTCATTCCTAAATCTACAAAGGTAATGATAAAATATCTAACAGCTGCCCAAAAGACATCAGAGGAAAGTCAGGACTCAGGCAGGATATGCACTTTTTCATACTGAGCTACATCCCCAGCCTCAGGCCCACCCTTTTTAATTTTGAGTCAAGGTCTCATTACATCACTACATTGGCCATGCTGGGCTCAAACTTACAATCTCCACGGTGCTGGGAAAACAAGCATGAGTAGATGTGAACTTCTAACAAAGTTAGGAGTGGAAGAATATATCCTAGATACAATAGACGATAAAAGATATTCACCAGAAAAACACAACACATGTGACAGGTAGCACTGAATATCAGAAACAACTGTGTCCAATCAAGAACAACACAAAACACTAATCACACCACCACTGCCCTGCTACATTGTTCTGGAAAAAGTAGTCAGTGCAGTGGGAAAAGAAAGAAAACACAAGTGAATGGACTATGGCATTTATTTAGAAAACACAAGATAATCGACTAGAAAAACTAGGGGACTTCATTCAAGATAAATAATCAAAAATACATCACTTTCTGTGCAACAACAAATGTATAAAATGTATTTTTTCTAAATCTCATTTTCTCTAGTTTGTTTTTTTAATTATACCTAAGAATAAGGGATTTTAAAAATATAGAACACATTTGAAACTATAAAATTTCACTGAAAGACACGCACAGATCTGAAAAAACAGAATGCCCCAAGGTATTTCTGGGTAAGAAGACTCACTCTTGCTGAAAGTTATCACTCTCCTAAGCTGATGTATGATCTGACTGCAATTTCCATCTCAATCCCCAACAGAGTTTTTCATAGAAAACCATCTTTGAAGTTCATTTAGAAGAACAGATTTGCAACAAACAGGCAAGAACTGCTAAAAGAGAGGAATCACATTCGGCCAAAATTTTACAACCCATTACAAAGCTGTAGAATTCTAACAAAAGCAGGAACAGACCAGCAGATCAATGGCCAAACAAGCAAATTAAAAACAGTTCGATTCACAGGCATCATGAAGAAGCTTTGGGAGCAGTGGGGGAATAATAGATTATCAAAAACTGATGTCGGGACACCAGGCTTGTAACAAAGCGGCTCCAACATTAAGCAGGAATGAGAGGACTTCTGGAGTGATGGCCTGGAAGAGAGAACGTCAAGAACAAAGAGAAAATAAGTGTCTGGAGCTACAAAAATGACAGAAAGAAAATGACACAGAGGGCTATCCAAAATGTTAAAAATCCTGTTTTAGACAGAAAACAGGTTATATTCCAAGGAACCCAAGAGGTAAGTTATTGGAGACATGTTTTCTACTTTGAATTGGGGAGGGGCCACCTGTTACAGTGTAGCACATCAACCTCTATGTGCCAAGTGTAGTTCTGATGTAACCAGATCATAGTGTTAATGTATGCCCACATACACTAAATGCTAAACACACAAAAACTGTATGAAAGGGTGCAAGTAGGCCGTGTTGGATACAAAGCTGCTGGGTCAGTGCCCTCCCAATAAAGCTGCTTCCTGGGAAAAAAGGCTCGGTCTCTGTCACAAAAATCCCACCCCGAGTCACTGTAGAGCCACAGACTAAGAATGAGTTTAACCTTATGAAACGAAGCCCTTTACTGTTTGAGTGCTGCAGGGTGATGCCATTTTTTTAAATTATCTTTATTGGTACATTATGAATACACATGATAATCGTATTCATCATTAAGAGTTTGTACCAGAATATGACATGACTTGATTCTCATTTTTTCCCTTTTCCCCCCCCACCCTGCATCCCCTTACCCCCTATATATACAATCTTTGTTTTCTTTTTTTCTTTATTATTACCACATTCATTTTCCCCTCGTTATTTGCCCTTACACTCTTTCCTTTTAAATATTTTCTGCTTCGCAATATCAACTATACATAGTACAACTCATTTACAACTTCATATTCTCATATCAGAGAAAAGATATGATATTTACACATCTGTGACCTTTTTATTTCACTTATGAGGATGTCCTCAAGGTATATCCATTTGCATGTGAATGACTCAATCTTATCATTTTTTTGGCAGAGTAATACTCCATACTATAAAAGAACCAAATCTTCTTTTTCCAGTGTCCAGTTGATGGACATTTGGGTTGTTTCCAAGACTTAGCAATCACAACCTGAGCTGCTATAAACATGGGTGCACATATGTCGCTGTGAAATGACTCTTCTAATTCTTTTGTGTATATGCCTAGCAGAGCAATGGCTGGGTCAAATAGGACCTCCAATCCTAGTTCTCTGAGGAATCTCCACACGACAGGGTCTCACTTTGTAGTTCAGGCTGGCTCTGAGCTCAGCCTCAAACTCACATCACAGCAATCCTCCTGCCTCTGCCTCCCAAGTGCTGGGATTACAGGTGTGAGCCACAATGCCCAGCACTGTGGTATGTGGTACTGATTGCTGCTGGGGTGAGTCTCCATGCCCAGTATTGTTATGTGGTTACCAGGGATTGAACCCGGGCCCTTGCGCTTGCAAAACAGGCGCTGGAACCACTGAGCTATATCCCTGGCCCAAGGGTTCCCTTTTCTCCACAGCCTCGCCAACATTTGTTGCTGGCCAATTCTGACATGGCAGCCATTCTTTGTGGAGTTAGATGAAAGCTCAGTGTTGTGAGCTGCGGCTCACAGCAAAAGTCCACAGTAGCATGTGACTAAAAACATTCTTAAACTGCTTCAAACACATATATAGGTCATACAATAGCAAAATGAACTTCATTTTTAATTATTTGAACGGTAAGTTTAACTTGAGTTATTTGCCCAAGTGAATTCCACGTTTCCGTTGAACACTCAGCATTTTGCAACTGTGCACCCCAGATGGACCATTATCAGCATTTTGAGCGAGCCAGCGCTTTGGAAAGGGCTCTAAGTAGATAGATCTTGACAAGGTTTTAAGGAAAACAGATATCTTTTAAACTTATGAGAATTACAAAAATTATATGATTCCTCTGAAAAATGGTTTAAACCTTATAAAGTCTCACTGCTTTTAAGCAGAGTTCAACTTAGAAACAATCCACATACATACAACGAAGTAACAGAGGAACTAATGATTTACACCGCAATTTGTTTTTCAGGTCAAAGAAACTGCAATATGAATTCCCTGGGGCAGCAATGTCCATTTCTGTTTCTTGGTGGTGTATGTTTTATTTGCTTCACACACTACCAGTTTAAAAAAAAAGCATGTGTCAAAAAAAAAAAGCATGTGTCAACAATATGGGCATATTTTTGTTATTAACATTTTCATGTACAATTTCAATATATCATACCTACTGGAAGAAAAGATAGAAAAATTTTAGAGAGGTAAAATAAGTATAAAAGGAAAGTTTCAGTATTATTCTCTTCATTCCCTCAATTGCCTTCTGATGTGCATACCTAGCAAAGGAAAACCCTCTCGTGGAGCAGGAAGCTACCAAACTCCAGCACATAAACCATCAGCGGGGACACTGGCAGTGCAGATCCCGAGCATCACCGATCATGTGGGCGGCTCTGAGATGGATCTGCATTGTGATAGTCACTCCAGGAAGTTCTAAAGCCAGAGAAATGCCCACCAAAACAAGACAGATCCTCCATGCTGCTCTATTGGCACAGAAACACTAGCAGGAAGTATGAAGCTGACCTTCCATTCTTTACATACCCAGTATCAGTCTTTCGCTAGAATTTTCCTTTTAAAAAGTATCACTTAAACATTGTTTCTGCCAGAAAATATGCAACGCTGAGCTATGAGGAATTTGGGGGGCATGGCCAAATCCTCACAAGCACTTACAATTTATTATACAATACATTTCTTCCATTGAAATGAGACTGCTTTTCATTGGAAGTATAATTTTCATTTTGAGTATACAGCTTTAAAAACTACACACACAAATCATTAAATCTCCTAGCAACTTAAGAAATCAATTTGAGTCAATAACATGTACCTTTAACATGCCAGGCACGGAAAACAGTATGGTGTGATGGAAAGGCCACGGTCTTTGTAACAGCAAGAGATTTGGACTTAGTTCCTGTTTCTGCTACAAATTAGATTCAGAACAATTTGCTTAGCCTTTTTGAGTCTCATTTTCTCTTTATCACTAAAATGCCCCCACATAATACCTGGCCGCTATGAGAAATAAATGTACAGACAATGTGCAATAAATGGCAGCGGTGATGAGGATGACAATTATGATGATGGGACAAGTCCTGCCACTTTAGCAGTAACTAAAACACCAAGATTGGACCCTGTCCTTGTTAAGAATTAATTCTCTATGCATATTGAATACATAGATACTGAAGTCAAAGAATTTGAATTCAAGTTCTGATTCTGTCACTCAATTACTGGACAAATTTGCCTCTCTCAGGCTAGGTTTCCTGCTAGATAAAAGATAAAAAGAACAGCATATAGCTAGTATATTCTTATGAAAGTAAAAATGAGTTTACATAAAATGTTTAGTCAATGACTGGGTAATTTTTATACATTATCATCACTTAACCAAGACATTGTTTTCAGGCCACACAAGCTGCTGTCCACACAACTCAGATTATGTGACTTCACCAAACTAACTATACATTCCCTACAACTCATCTACCCACGTTCCTAAATTCGCTCTAACACGAGCATCTTCTGCTTCAAAAATTTTGAGATTCCCTTTTACCAAACTATAGAAAATCTAAACCACACAATAAAAATACAAAGCTTCTCAAAATTCTGCCTGGATGACATCTCCTGCTCTTCCTCCGTTACCCTACTCCGTGACAGTCCATCTATGTGCCCACCTCCTCCCCATTTGCGAAGCTGGCTGCACTCTCAAAGTGTGGGACAGTGCTTATCTTCAGAGAGATGAGTGACTGAACTCTACCCTGCTATCTCCAGCAGTTCCTCAAGGCATCATTAGCTAAGATCTTAAACAAAACCTATTCCCATCTGCATGTGTTCCAAAACCCACCAGGGGAGTCTTCTTAAGAATAAACCAAGCATTCAGACTCCTAAAACTAAATTAGGCTTGCGAGGCATCAGTTTCATTCCGAAACATGTGGCACAGAAAATCAACCACCCAGCAGGGCAGAATGAGGCACCCCCAGCTCTCCAGGAACCGCTCGCTTTATCTTCTCCTCCCCCGCTTGAGACAGCTAAGGGCTAAGAAGATGAAATTCATATTGGGCAAGCTTCCCCCCAAAAGCCAATGTTTCTTGCAACAACCACAAAAGCACTATTTCTGGGATCCCTGCAAAAGATGTGCCCATGTCAGCACACTCGGGAAAACCCAAAGACATGGCTTCTTTCAGGATGTCAAAGGTTCTTCTCATCCAAATGCATTTTACCAGCCCGAGCCCATTCTAATCAGAACAACATTGCCTTGTCATCTGGGTGACGCTTTATGCAATTTTCAGAGAAACAAAATCAGAAGATTAAATAAAAGTCAAATTTCCAGGCACAAGAGAAAAGGTTTATGACTCTTTACCCATGAGTCTATACCTTAAAATGAGCAATCATAAAAGTCTCCGTAAAACAGGAAGAAAGAGGGAAGGGTGAAAATGTTTATCAACATACTTACCATCAGAAGCTGCACCATCTGCTAGGAATATGTAGTAGCTTGTGTTTAGATCAAATCTATTCTTAACCCCAGGAAGGATAATCTTTCTTCTGAAAGAACACTGCATAATACCATCCGCCAGCCTCCAGACCATATCCTCCAGAGGACCCTAAAAGCACACACAATGGGTCTTAACACTTTCCAAAAATTTGCTAAAAATAAGACATGATCAAAATCCTGGCCTGTTCAATTTCCTTTCTCTGTGACCACTTGTGCGTGTTGTGTCCATATGATCATTGTTCTTCACTTCCTCTCTAAAGAATACAAGAGTCATTTTCCTCTAATTTATTCATCTTTCTCTGACTTGGCAAAAATATTTTTTTTTATTTTTCATTATTATTTTTATTTTGAGCCTAGCCCTGTAGTCCCAGGTCTGAAACTTTAGCAAGATCTACTAACTCCATCTGGCCATTAGGACATAATGAAAAACATTGAAAAAAATTACCCAGCAATACCTGGGACCAAGATGCAACAGGCAACTGGGGCCAGTTTCCACGGCAGCTGAGAGAGCCACCCTGTGGGAAAGCTATGCTCAGTTACGTCACTGAGTGATGCCTCCTCAGGAAGACCTCATTTACTATGTCATTAAGTAATAGCTACTATGCCTTCAGAGCTCATTTATTTGTCAATTGCCCTGTGAAAAAGACATTTCTCTACCAGAAATAGCCTCCATCTGGCACACTTGCCAACAAAGGGCACTTAAGACAACTCCCCAAGGGACCACTCTCTACCATCCATGGTCCTCCTTTTCACTAGTCAAGGGATCCTTCTGTCACCAGCATAAGCTTCTTCTTAAAAACATGAGCAAGCTTTGGGATAGGATTATGGTAACCAACCAGAAAAATAAAATGTTTATCAGGTACAACAAGGATTTAAATGCCATATGCGTGACTTCATCTTTTCATACAAAAGAAATCTGTCCTGTGCTTTTGAAAGTGTAGAAAAGTTACTCAGATCATTATGAGGAGAATCTCACACCCAGACCCCTCCCCAGACCCAGGATGGGGGACAGGCCAGGAGGACAGTCCCCGGATATTCACACTCACCCTGGAATCCATCACAGGGTGACTTCGTCCTGTCAAATGCGCAGGCTGTATATGTACAGTCTGATCCTCATGAATACACATATAAGCATCATCATCACCCTGAAAAACAGTAGCAAATGAGAAAAGGGTAAAGCAAGTTCAACATTTAAAAAACTCTAATCAAGTGTTACTTTACTTTGGTAAAACATGATTTACTAA
The DNA here is from genome assembly GCA_004026965.1 of Petromus typicus. Taxonomy (NCBI): domain Eukaryota; kingdom Metazoa; phylum Chordata; class Mammalia; order Rodentia; family Petromuridae; genus Petromus; species Petromus typicus. The sequence goes on from PVIR01012620.1 coordinate 20,593, forward strand.
CTCCAGTGATGTTACGAATTGTAGAGAAACAGCTGCAAATTTTTTTAGTGAAAAATAATTGTTTAGAATATAGGACTAAAATGTCAGCATACACTAGGCAAGGGGCATAGCTAGTAGTTCAGCGCTTGCCTAGTATGTGCAAAGCTCCAGGTTCAACCTCCACTGCTGAGAAAAAAGACATGGAATATATTTACAGATCATAAATCCATCACCAATTAATGCTTTTGTGTATTTCCCTCTAAACTTATTTTACTTATATCTATTTGTTACATTTAAAAGGGAAAATGTAGTTTTGTTACCTTTCGTTCCCTTAACTTGCCATGAACATTGTTTCAAAGACGTACATGTGAATAAATATCTATGTGCTATATGACAATGACAATGTAATTTCTATTTTTAGTAACTCTTAGGATGGAAGACATTATAGTCAAACCTTACTATACAGATTTAATGTTACACAACAGAGACAAAAATATCTGAGCTTGAGGAGTTTTTGTCAGTATAACTCTTATCTGTCCTTTGGTCTCCAATATTCTTTAACTCTGAAAATTAAATCTCATTGTTTTTTGAATACCAAAAACCTTCAAGCAGAACTATCGCCAAACTCTCTTTTTTATTTATTTATTTTTTATTTTTTAAGACAGGATCTCACTAAGTCACTAAGTTGCCAGTTTGGACTCAAAATTTCTGTCCTGTTTCAGCTTCCCAGAATGCTGGGATTAGAGGCATGTTTTGTTTTATTTTGTTTAAGACAAGATCAAGCTGGCCTTGAATTCATTATATAGTCCAGGCTACCTTCAAACTCCAGGTGAAACTCCTGCCTCCGCCTCCCAAGTGCGGTGATTACAGGCATACGTCCCATCTGTAGCTATCAGAAGCAAGCTACAACTTCAAGTTCATTTAAGTGATGTTACAGATAAGTACTCTTTATTTCAATGTACTGCATGTAGTACATAAATTAACAAGGCCTTTTATGTGCTTTAGTCATTGATTTTTTTGTATGTGTGTGTTTTTAAGAATCTCTCACTGTGCTCCCCAGGCTGACCCCAAGCTCCTGGGCTCATCAAGCAATGCTCCTGCGTCATCATCCTGAGTAGCTGGGACCACTGCCGCACACTGCTCCCACACCCCACTGTGGTCACTAACTTATCAAACAAGACCCAAGACTGTCCAACAGTAATAAATTTTGTTCAAAATTCCAACTGAAATTCTACCATATTTCCCTACTTCCAGACTCAAAAGTTCTACTTTTAAAAATTCACCGGGACATAATCTTAGCAAAGCAGTTATTCACTGTTACACAACTTGAAGTCAAATCATAATTAGCCCAGCGCATCATTGGAAATTAGGTACAGATATGACATAAACAAGGAGTCAACAAATTATGACCTACAGACCAAATTCAAACTGAAGTTTGTGTTTATACTTCATGGACTAAAAATGGTTTCTACAAACTTAAATGACTTTTTAAAAGTTAAAAGAATATTTGTGACAAATTCAAATTCAGTGTCCGTCACTGCTTCACTGGAACACAGCCACAAACCATCCATTTCTGGGTAGCAACGGTTGCTTTTGCCCTGCAGAACAGAGCTGAGTAACTGAGACGAAAACTTAAGGCCCACCAGCTCCAAAATAGTTGTAGTCTAATTCTTCCTAGGAAAAGTCTGCTGAATTCTGATTTGGAGGGTCAAGGGACACGGTACTGAGGACTGCACCAAGGGCTGTCACACTGAACTCCCAGCACATTTTTAATTTTTATTTTGAGATAAAGTGTTGCTGAATTGCTAACTGCCCAGGCTGGGCTAAAACTCAGCTTGTCTCAGCCTTCCAGAGTGCTGGAATTTCAGACATGCATGGCCAGGCCCAGTGAACTCCAAGGGTAGACAAGATGTCTTTCCTAGGATGTCCACTGTCTATGAGCCATGGGAATTCTGTCATTTGATAAGCTTTAACAAAATGGTTGATTTTAAGACAAACTAGTAAGAAATCAACTAGAATGCTAAATCTAAATGAGAATGTTTCCCAAATATTGAAGAGGATGGCAAGGACAGATGGCGAGGACAGAGACTATGCCAAATGAAGGGTGAGATATGATGTCACTACAACATTAAATTCCATGCTTTTTTAGGAACCCTAAATCCAGAGCAAAGTGACATGTGGCATAAGATGTTAGGTGAACAACCAGGCATAATGGCATGAGCCAACAGTGCCAACTTCTGAGGAGGCTTAAGAACAAGGATCACCTGAGCCCAGGAATTCAAGACCACCTGGGAAACAGTGAAAAGCTATCTCAAAATTGTAAAACAATTTTAATTTCCACCAGCTCCCTCCCTGGGTTAGAGTGAAGACCTATCTCAGTTCATGGTACGGAGGGAGAAATAAAAATAACGAGAGTACCTAGTCCTTATAATCAAAGGGTATGTTTTAATGGAGCACACAATTCTTATACAAAGCATGATAAAAATAGAAATTCAGGCAGAGGGCTCCAAAAAGACAAATTACAGATGGCCAGGGATACGCTTGCTTCAACAGCACATGGACTAAAACTGGATGGCCAGAGGATTGTAAATGTCCTATCCAAAGAACTAATAATTAATCAGACTTCACAGAATAAAACATCTTAGGAGGACTTGGTAGAGCTAAGATTAAAGGCCAAGTTTTCCCATCTGAGACGTGTTCAGGACCAAAGATGTAAAATATATGAAAATTTTAGAAAAGAGATAGTTCTGTTAACTAAAATTTGTAGAAGCATGAGAAAGACAGAAACAAAAGTAGCTGAGGCAGATCACAGATGTAGCTCTGTGGGGAGTTTGCCTCAAGGTCCCACGTTTGATCCCCACCAAGGACTGCAAGAAGAAAAGAAAAAGTTGGAGATCATTAGAAGTGAAAAATGAGCACTCAAATCTTGGTTTCTAAATATTGTTTTTCTCCCCTAGTACTAGATCTTAAAAATAGAGCTTTCACACTGAGCTACATTCTCATCCTTTTTTTTAAAGGGAGAGAGTCACACTGAGTCATCACACTAAGTCAGCCCAGTCATAAGGCAGGACTTGAACTTGCAGTTGTCCTGCCTCAGCTTCCCAGAGGACATGTGCTACCATTTCTGACTCCTACTTATCTCTACTAACTGGAAATGAAGCTACTTTTAGAAATGATGAAATGTGGCCTCTGTATCTTGAGGGTCCTCACGCTATTTCTTTAAATTTCTCCCCAATAAATCCTTTCATGCTTCTTACTGACGCAGCCTAAAAATTCTTTTTCCATTACAGGAGTCAAAGAACCTGCAACTTATTCCACAAGTGTGGTAGATTTCAGTTTTCCATCTATCTCCACTTTGGGAGTCTCCTCAGTCTTTGCCCAGTGACAGTTTTCTCTTAGGCAGCCAGCGGCAGAAGGTAAAAAGGCATCGATGGCCTCAGCTGCGATAAATCCAGCCAAAGGCTTTCTGCGTTTCACCTTCACTGGTTCTTCCCCAATTCCCTTGGCCACTCAGCCCCCAAAACACAGCTTGTTTTGTTTCTGTGTTTTGCATGGGCTCCGTCCCCCTCCCCTTTTAGGTGGCCAGGAATATCTCCTCAGCAGAGAAGATTCTAGAATCCTCAGGACTCCTGTGGAGACCAGGAACTCAAACCAAGGAGCTCACTGGTTGTGTGGGTCCTTATCCTTGTCCTTTCTGCTATCCTGTCCTAAGGTTTTCATCAATCAGGAAACACAAATCCATCCTTTCATTGTATCTGAAGGACAGGGAACCAGAAGTGGAGACTGATCAATAGAATCTGAGTTACAAAGTTTTCTCCAAGCTGTGGGGAGGGTTACTGTACTCCTGTCTGGGTGGGGGGAAAGAGAGGGTTCCTCTTGATATCTGAACCTGTGTGCTGGTGCTGGTCAAAGGGCCGGAGGAAAGTAAACACTGTCCAAGCTCCTAGGTGGAAAAGGCCTCACTTCCTGCCAGTCACTTCCTCTCCCCTCCTCTCAGGCCATACTGTCCAGGAAAAGAAAAGGGAAGCAGGTGATCTCTACGTTTTCCAGAGATGGACTGAAAGGGAGGGAGAGGGAGCAACCTGGTGATTTGGTGAAGCAAATTCCTTCCCCTCCTCCTCACCTGAGGCTCCAGGGGTGTAGTGTTCCCATTGCATTAGCCTGTACCTTGAAGAAGCAAGGTATCCGGGCTTTGCCCTCAGCCCATGGAAGAAGGGCTCCTTTTCATCCCTCTGCAGTTGCCCTCTGCAAGTCTGCCATTACCTCCCAGGATCCTGGAGACCCCCATCCAGCCCGACAACAATACCCTTCTGGGGCCTCAGGAGGTCTTTCTCTCTCACCAGCTTGCTTTCTCCCTGCACCTTATCTGGTTTGGGTATTCTTATTTTAGCCTCAAGCTTCTTTTCTTATCTAAAATGGTCATTGATTTATATTGCTAAGTAGCAACTCTCTGAGATCTTTACACATAACAGGTCCCTGGATAAAAAGATCTATGGGGTGATTTGGGGGTGAAGCCCAGCTGTTATGTATGACTCTTTTTCCTTGCCTTTCTGATATGTTGATGAAGATCTCAGTCACTGTGTGCTTTGGGCCAGGATGCTTGTCCTGGTCATGACAGTAATGGGACAGGCCAATGCTGCCTGATCCCAGGACAGGTTTCTTCATGACTGGTTCAGACACCTAGACCAATCAGGGCAGAAGATGGGCAGGCACCCAGCCCTGAGAATTAGGGCATGCTGCCAGTCCAGGGCACATTAATCCTGGAGAAATAGGGAGAGCTTCCTTTTGAGAAATCAGATCCTGAGGTTCTGTCTTGTCTTTTTTTCTTCTATTTGTCTTTCTTTATCTTTTTTTCAGAAACTATGCAGTGCATGCAGAAAATCCTGCAGGCATGCAGGATTATGAGCACCTAGGCATCTGTCCCCAAAAGGTCACGTTAAGGTTATATTTTACCAACCTGAGAATGCACTTAAATTGAAAACAATTGTAAAAGGTTGATTTTTCTCTATTTCTTTAAATATATATTACAAGATAAAAGGGCAAGTCTTCAAATTATGCAACCCAGGCTGGCCTCAAACTCACAGCCACTTTCCTGTCTCAGCCTCCCAAGTCCTAACATTTCAGGGATGCATCACCACACCTAGAAAACAATATTCTTTTAATTTCAAGGCTCTGCTTGTATAACATGGTTAAGAAAAGAAGCTTATGGGCCGGGGATTTAGCTCAGTGGTTCCGGCGCCTGTCTTGCAAGCGCAAGGGCCCAGGTTCGATTCCCGGGTAACCACATAACAATACTGGGCGTGGAGACCCACACCCAGCAGCAACCAGTACCACATACCACAGTGCCGGGCGTGGTGGCTCACACCTGTAATCCCAGCACTCGGGAGGCAGAGGCAGGAGGATTGTGATGTGAGTTGGAGGCTGAGCTCAGGGCCAGCCTGAACCACATAGCGAGACCCTGTCTCAAAAAACCTAAAAAAAAAAACCTAAAAAAAAAAATAAAAAAAAAAAAAGACAGGAGCCATGAAGCTGGGGCCACTGTGACCTCTTTCAGTTGTCAGCACTTTGCAGGGTATATTTCTTTTGTTACTGTTAACTGGCCAGCACTCACTATGCAGAGCATGTTTCATTTCTTTTCCTACCTTTAAAAATGTGAACCTGGGCTACCTTTTGCACTTGTTTTGTCTTACTCATTGTTCAGGAAAAAAGAACCTAGTAAGAATTTCTAGGGGCCCCTAAAACCCCAAAACCCAGTAACATTTCATCAGACAACAAAACCTATCTTCTTCTGTCTCCTCTTTCAGTCAGAGTAAGATGAGGCAGGATCAACGCCTATCGTCAGCCCAAAGCAGTTTATAAGAAAATTACCCTCAGCCTTTCTGCACCCCTTAAAGATAAGGGATCAAAGCCTCAGAAAGAGGAATGAGGTAGGAATCACGAAATAAAGAAAACAAGGAAAAGCATAATTAAAAAATTGTATTTGGGGGCCAGAGGTGTAGCTCAGCACCACAGCACCTGCACAGCAAGCACAAGACTCTGAGTTTGATTCCCAGAGAGAGAAAGAGAAAAAAATTATACTTTTAAGAACACTGCAACTCCAAGACAAAAAGTTACCCAAGATCGTCCAAATTAGTATTCCCTGGGCTCGTTTGGACATTTTTAAGGCCCACTGCACCGAAATCCCTTCCATAAATTAGCTTAGTTATCAATGTAAAGGACAGAAACCTGTCTGAAAAGTAAAGGAACAAATTGGGAGAATTTAAAGAATGTTTCTGGTAAAGCTTCTTAGATCATTTATCAAAAAAATGTGAGGCTCATGCCTTTCACCTGTGAGTGAGTCATCCTTTCTCCTGTAAGCCAAGATAGAATTTCCTATAGACCCATAAATTCCACCGCCAAACATTCCCAGCTGTAGCAATCTCTCTCCCTCCATCTCGGTCTCTGTCTCTGTCTGTCTCTGTCTCTCTCTATTTCTCTCTGTCTCTGTCTCTGTCTCTCTCTATTTCTGTCTCTGTTTCTGTCTCTGTCTCTGTCTCTGTCTTTGTCTGTCTCTCGTCTCTGTCTCCTCTGTCTCTCTCTGTCTCTGTCTCCTCTGTCTATCTCTGTCTCTGTCTCTCTCTGTTTCTCTGTCTCTCTGTCTATCTCTGTCTCTGTCTCTGTCTCTGCCTTTCTCTGTCTCTGTCTCTGCCTCTCCCAGGCATACAGTATTTCTTTGAGTGTGTACTTTTAAATTTCTGCTGAATAAATTCCCTTAGGACTCTGAAAAATGATTACTCATGAAGTATGAGTGGAGAATATCATGTGAACACCAGAACACAAGGGCACACTCAAAACTTGAGGGAGATCCATCAGAAGGACACATAAGCCCGATGAAAGGGCTTCCATTAATCAAACACAGCTCAGTAAAACCATCCGAAAGAGTGGGAATAATGAATTACAGCACCATGGACAAAGGAATCAGTCCAGAGCGTTACTCTGAAAGGGAAGGTGCATAGGAAAAGCTTTTGGAAGAATGTCAGCTAATAAATAAGCTAGAAAATCACCATTCTACACAATGTTGACAAGTGCTTCACAGAAAAATTCCCAATAAATGGTAAAAGTATTTGTCAACAGGTTCCTAGGAAGCAGACTACTGATACACTCAAGTATTATCCCACATCCTACTTATTATTACAATGGGAAAATGGAGAAATATGAAAGACACCAGTGACAAAATACAGCATCAGCAATAATGTAACAATTTGACAATTATGGACCTTTTGATTCAATGCAATGATTTGGAAACAACATCCATTACATTGTAATAGAACCAGAAATCTTAATATGAACTAATTATAGATTTCCAAACCACTGGCCTGAAAGAAAAAAAAAATCAAGAAAAAAGATAAGGTGGTTGTTCTTATGCAAACATGATCAGCTAGATATACCAACTAAAGGCACTAGGTAACAACTGATCTTGGAGCAAAAATTAAAAAATAACTAAATAAAATAAAGGCATGTCTATAATCCCAGCACTCATGAAGCTGAAGCAAAAAGGAGGCTGAGGTAGAGGATCACTGTGAGTTTGAGGCCGTCCCAGGCCACATAGTGAGGTCAAGACCAGCCTGAATTACACAATGAGACCCTGTCACAGAAAACCAAGGGGGAAAAAAAAAGGAAAAATCTAACCAGGTATGGTGACACAGACCCGTAATCTCAGCACCGGGGAGGCTGAGGCAGGAAGATCAACACAAGTTCAAGGCCAGCTGATCACATAAGTGAGTTCAAGACTAGCCTAAACTACATAGTGAGACCTTGCCCCATTTAAAAAAAAATTTAGGCTACAAAAGAATTTTATTGGGACAATAGATAAACTGGAATACAGATTGGACATTGCATAAAATTATGTGTTAATATTAAATTTTCTTAATGGGATAAAGATATTGTGATAAGCAGAGAAAAATGTCCTTGTTCTTAGCAGAGATATGCTGAGAACTTGAAGAATGAAATGTTTGGATGTCCACAACTTACTTACAAATAATTCAAGGGAAAAATGAATACTCATTTATACCAAATAAGTCCAGAGAGAGCAACAGAGAGACAAGAAAGACAAAGACGAAATGGGATGTGGGGTGAAGGCTTTGGGTGTTCACTGCAGTATTCTTTCCACGACCGCGTAACTGTAAAACTTTAAAACAAAATGTTGGAAAAGGAGGTGAAAGG
>PVIR01012620.1:28873-44377 GCA_004026965.1 Petromus typicus
AAATGGAAAGACATACCTTGCTCCTGGGTAGGAAGAACCAATATTGTCAAAATGGCTATACTCCCAAAACTACTCTACACATTCAACGCAATCCCGATTCAAATCCCAACAGCATATTTCACAGATCTAGAGAAAAAAATTCAAACTTTCATCTGGAACCACAAAAGACCTAGAATAGCCAAAGCAATTCTAAGCAACAAGGACATTGTGGGGGGTATCACAACTCCGAACCTGAAACTATACTATAAATCCACCGTGATAAAAACTGCGTGGTACTGGCAAAGTAATAGACCTGAGAATCAATGGAGTAGACTAGAAGATCCAGAAACTACTCCAGATACACTGAGCCACCTCATCTTTGACAAAGGAGCCAAAAGTCCTCAATGGAGGAAAGATAGCCTCTTTAACAAATGGTGCTGGAAAAACTGGGCTTTAATTTGCCAAAGGCTAAAACTAGATCTAACTCTTTCACCGTGTACCAAGCTAAAATCAAAGTGGATAAGAGACCTAAATATTAAAACAAACACTCTAAACCTACTGCAAAACAGGTTAGGTAAAACTCTTGAAGACATTAGCTTAGGGAAAGACTTCATGAACAAAACTTCTATAGCACAGGAATTGGTGGAAGAAATCAACAAATGGGACCTCATTCTTTTAAAAAGCTTCTGCACAGCAAAGGAAACCACCAACAGTGCAAATAGGCAACCAACAATGTGGGAAAAAATCTTTACCAGCTGTTCCTAAGATAAAGGGCTATTATCTAGAATATATAAAGAGCTCAAAAAAATCAGCCCACCCAAATTTAATGATCCAATTCAAAAATGGGCATCTGAAATGAATAGATATTTTTCAGAGGAAGAAATAAGAGCAGCTAAGAAGCATATGAAGAAATGCTCAACATCATTAGTCATTCGAGAGATGCAGATGAAAACAACACTGAGATTTAATCTCACTCCACATAGAATGGCTGCCATTTCAGAATCAGCCAACGGCAAATGTTGGCGAGGCTGCGGAGAAGAAGGAACCCTTCTCCACTGTTGGTGGGACTGTAGACTCGTACAACCCCTGTGGAGATCAGTTTGGAGAATCCTCAAAAAGCTAAGATTGGCGGTCCCATTTGACCCGGCCATTGCCCTGGTAGGTATATACACACAAGAATTAAAAGATTCATATCACAGTGACATATGTGCACCCATGTTTATAGCAGCCCAGTTTGTGATTGCTACATCTTGGAAACAACCCAAATGTCCATCAACTGGAGACTGGATAAAAAAGCTGTGGTTCTTCTACAGAATGGAGTATTACTCTGCCATAAAAAATGATAAGTTTGAATCATTCCTACTTAAATGGACATACCTTGAGGATATCCTCATAAGTGAAATAAATAGGGCACAGATAGGTACATATCGCATCTTTTCTCTGGTATGAGAAAATGAAGATGTAAAGGAGTCCTAGCATTGTATGTTATATATTGTGAAATAGAAAATGCTCAATGTAAAATCGGATGAAGGGGGACAATGTTAAGATTGTAACAAAAAAGTAAGGAAACAAATTTTATGTATATGGGGGGTGGTAGGGTGGGTAGGGCTATAGGAAAAAATGAGAATTAAGTTGTGTCTTATACTGGTACAAATCCCCAGTATGGAGTGCAATCATGATGTGTATATTTAATGTACCAATAAAGATAAAAAAAAAAAAAGTTGGAGATTGTAGGAAGGACCTGATGAATGAGAGGAATCTAAATCATAATCAGAATTTCTCTGAAGATAAGGAAAGATGATGGCAGCAGGAATGAGAAATTCTTCAAACCCTCTGGAGCTGTATCTGACAGGAAGTGAGCTGCTTCTTTCATTTTTCTTCTTGATTACCAAGAAGAGGGATCACGGGAAAACATCAGGCGGGGAGACAAGTCTAGTCTTATAAATGCTGATTTGTGTTGTCCGGGAACACTTATCTGAAAAAGACCAACTAGCAGTTGCAACCTACAGTCTGGAATCCAAGGGAGGACAGTACTGGGATAGCCTAGAATTTAGCTGTTAACGTTATATATGCAACTATATGATGTGGGGCAATTTTAAATGGATTTGGTCCTCAGAATTTTCCTCTATCTCCTAAAATCCTTGGAATCTCCAGTCACTTTGTAGCCCAAAAGTAGCTACAGAATTAGAGGGTTGGGACCAGGGCTTTAGCTCAGTGGTTCTGGTTCCTGCCTTGCAAGTACAAGGGTCCCGGGGTTTGATCCCAGGTAACTACATACAACAATGCCAAGCACAGTGACTCACACCCAGCAGCAATCAGTACCACATACCACAGTGCCGGGCGTGGTGGTTCATGCCTGTAATCCCAGCAGTCGGGAAGCAGAGGCCGGAGGATTGCTGAGTTTGAGGATTGCTGAGTTTGAGGCTGAGTTCAGAACCAGCCTGAACTACAAAATGAGACCCTGTCTCAAAAAACTAAAAAAAAAAAAAAAAAAAAAGAATTAAGAGGGTTGGGCTCTGAGCCTGTAGTTCATGAAGCCAGGAGGTGAAATAATCCGGGGCTTGTGATCATTCCTTAGAATAGGGGGAGAAGTAGTCTTGGGGAGTGAGCCCTCAACCCAACCTCTACTGAACTAAAAGACACACAGCCAGTGTTACCACTGAAGACTGCCTGCCTGCCTACCAAAGGGATCCCCACCCCTTCTGGGGTCACAGAGTGGTCTAGGCTCCGAGTACATAGTGGGAGGAAATAAGTTTGAGTATTATCTCTGCAAGGAAAGGAGACATTAACAATCTGTATGCTTGATATTACTTAGCAAAATATCTCAGATGAGATACATGTACTTTGAAATTCAATTAAAATTTAGAGATTACCCAGCTAGTGTTAGCAAAAACATAGAAAAATTAAACTTTTCATCAATATTTGTGAAAAGGTCTAACACCAAATAGTTGCTATCATAAATTTACAAGCCAGTTTGGGGGATTGTTTTGTCTTGCTATATAGCTCAGGGCCAGCCTTCAATTTGCTATGTACCCCAGGTTAACCTCAAACTCAAAATCCTTCTGCCTTAGCCTCCTCGGGGCTGGGATTAGAGATGTGCACCATCAACCCATCTACAATCTGAATTTTAAAGGTATAATTTAGGTTATCTAACCTGTATTCACAACATCAAATACCTTCAATATTTAAATTTATATTGCTAGGGTCGGGGATTTAGCTCAAGTGGTATTGCGCCTAACTTGGAAACACAAGGGCCCAAGTTTGATCGCTGGTACCACAAAAAAATAAATGAATAAATTTATATTATCTACTCAAAAAATATAGGTCATAAAAATTCCCTAAAAAATTTACAGATAACACCTCAAAATAGAAATAACCACTTTAAAATATGTTTTGAAGATGATTAATTTCCACCAATTTAGGAGCAGGTGTACTGACGATTTTAATCATTAAACAGGATTACTGTGTAAATCAACTGCACCTGCATAATTATGTCTTTTTTGTAAACATTTTTGATGAGTCCTACACTAGACACAGATAAGATTTCTCAGTAAGATAAACATATCTTGAATTACACATAGGTGCTTTTGTGCCATCTATGCCTACAATTTAGAACAGAAATATCTGGTCTACCTGTCAATTACCCAGCCCCACACTTAATACAACAGTGGTATCCTTCTCTCCTACTTACAGACTACATAACCAGTATAAAGAAATATTTACGTATATTATTGCATGAATTTATGCTATATAGTCACCAGATTTTTTTTAATTGACTCAAGTATATGTCTAAATGAGTGCTGAACCCTCACAGAATTATACATTTATTCAACAAAGTTTTTACTCATTTTCAGAATTTTTTTCATAGCCAATCTCATCACATTCACCCAAGCATTACATCCACCTTTTGCTATGGCTTGACTTTCTTCACCCTGCCCTGCAATGCATCTTGTGCACCAAGCTTGTTTCATTTTGCAGTGCTGAGAAAACCCAAAAGAACAGGAAATAGGTCTGATGGTAATTACGAAGGGAAAGAGAGAAAAATCTCTTGAAGAACTACAGCATTACTTTCCATAAAAGTGTAAAAAACTTCCCATAAAAGCAACTTTGAAGAGAAAAAATTGGGACTTTGTTACTTTTAAACCACATGACATAACTTGTGTCTCGTAGATGTAAGGCGTATGTTGTTTCATGAAAGATGTCAAGTGTACCCTAGTAACTGGAGTCATGTACACATACTGAAATGTCATCTTTCTAAGAAGGTTACTCATACATGAAATAAACAGGATACAGATATCTAAATACCGTATCTTTTCTCTGGTATGAGGAACCAAAGGTGTCAATAAGTTCTAAAATGTATGACAGGTATTGTGAAATAGTAAGAAAATATTCAAAGGGAAAAAAGGGGTAGGGGTAAGAAGGGAAAGAAAAAGGAAATAAATTTTATGTATATAGGGATGGAGATCTGGGGGGCAGGGGAATGGGAAAAATGAGAATTAAATTGTGTCATGTACTGGTACAAATTCTCAGTGTCGACTGTGATCACATGTATATAAAATGTACCAATAAAATCAATTTTAAAAAAGTCTCTCTATCAACATTGAACTTGTCTTTTACAACACATGTAGAATACCAGTGTCTAGAAATGATATCCTGGAAAATGAAAACATTATTTTTGTAAATATTAAATTATCAATATGTTAAAAAAAAGTTACATTCAGCTTCCAACTATACTTGGTGAAATAGAAAAAGCTTTCATTATCAGATCCATCTCAGAGTCCCCTGTTTTTGGAATGAGTCCCTAAACTGTGGTGTTAAGTTTATATTCTGAGAGGAACAAAAAAACTCAAAAGATTTTCTGCTTTTGGTAAAATAGAAATAAGGAACTTCCCCAGTCGGTGAGCACTCCCCACACCACGCCCGCCCACCCACACACACACACACACACACACACACACACACACACACTCCTTCTCCCAGCTCTGCCTGCACAAGACCTACACGTGTCCTGGCCACGAGACTCTTCTTGCCTGTCCCTGGGAAATCAGGACGCCCACGGAGCACCAGCCTTCCACACCACAGCATGAGGCTGCTACCTACAGAACCACTGAATCCACCCACACCTTCAGGCAGAGGGAGGGTCTGCTGCGGACCAGACCGTGGAGCGGGCTGCTGATGACTGTGCGGCACCTGCACACACAGCTGTGATTCTCTGGGAGGGAAGCGCACTGCTGACCATGACAAAGAGGCCACTAGGAGGGGGACGACACACGTCGGCTCTGCCGCTTGAGTGAACAACTATGCTTTGAAAAGCATCACAAATAACACGGCATCTCATGCAGAGCGCATTTAGCTGCGCCTCCTGCTTTGGCACCAACAGACAGACATAAAGTGGCAAATCTACTGGAAATAAGATGGCCTTTCTAGCTCTCTGCTGAACAGTCTCTTCTCAGAGGTACCCAATTACCCAACTGGCAAAATTAAAATTATGAAACACAGCCATTTAACTTTAAATCTGTTCTAAATTAGTGTCTCCTTTCCCATTCCACCATTAAGTATGATAATTTGATTGGGGGAAAGAATCGCTAACCTCCTATTCATTAGAGCTCACTCCACTGCTTCTCCTGTGATGACTACACAGTTAAGAGAAAGGTACAAACCATCCAGCGGTCATGAGAAAATGCAAAAGATAAATAGCCTTCGCCCGGACCGCTCATTTCCACCACCACTGACTGGTCATCTCTCGTGAAGGACAAGAAGACACAGGCGTGATCCTTCTCGGGGTCACAGTTCAAAGGGCTCCTGATGCAGAACTTCTTGTTCCCACAGTCGGAGGCATTGAACTAGAAAATGACAGGGAGAAAAAGAATCTTAATCACTAGGCAAGCAGTTCACTGCCAGTCACAGAAAAGCCGCCAGCTTCAATGACAGGCTTTAATGAGAAAACCTTTTTCATTATTCGGACTTGAAACAACAACAGAAGACACATTCCAAATTAGAAGCGATCGTAGCAGTAGACTGTGAACTTTTGAACTTAATTAATTTTAATTAAAATGTAGAAAATTGTATTCTAGTTGGCCTGCATCGGTACAAGAGGACTGACATCCCTTGAATACACAAAGCATTTCACAGTAAGCACACTCTAGAGCATATCTGGAACAGAGTTTTGGGTAAATTTTGAGAAACTTTGTAGGGATTATGTCCACATTAACAAGGTAGCCTAAGAGGCATTTCTAGTTTTTCAAAGATGAGATTTTTAAAACCAAGCCTCCTTGGCAAGTTTTTATATTTAGATTTCAGCCTCTGCTTTTAAAAATTCTGGTTCAAATCTGTTACTAAAGTAACACAAGAAGAAAAGTTACCCTGATAAGTACCATTCCAACCAGCAGTAATAACTGAATGAGGAGGAATAGGAAGTGGCCTGTAATGATTTAATCCAGAGCTTCTTGTTATCCGCACAAGAGGAAGAGTCTCAAAAACACATCAGCTCTACGATTGTCAGAGAAAGCAAGCAGACTTTGTTGGAATGAGCAGGGAAAGCACATTTCACATAACTAGATACCCCACTCCACCCCTGCTGTACCAGGGATCAGAACTCAGGATTTTTCAGGGCAGGCAAGGTGCAACCGAGCTAAATCCCCAGCCCTTGCATAACTAGATTTCATGAGAATGTAACAACTAATCACAGTAGGGTGAAGAAAGCAAGCTACTAGAAACTAGGAACATAACTTTGGTCTCTGCTCTCCTATTTACTCCACCACATTTTCCAAAGAACTTAACTGTCGAGGGTCCCTTTACCTTCAAATATCCAAGAAGGAGATTGATCAAAAGAGACTCTATAGTCTCTTCTAGCTCTAAAAAATGCTACAATCCTATGACTGAACACAAGCCCCTAGCAGCAAAACTATAAACTAGGCACAGAGGCATGGTAACAGCTCCAACTAGAACAAACCCCTTTTATTGACTACATGGGAGGACACTGTCAAGAGATTCCTACTAGGGAACTGAGGTACAAACTTTATTCTCCTAAAGTAGCTGTTAAATAAAAAGCATTAAGACTAAAGTGAGAGCTAATGCAAATAAGAGATATAATTATATACCATCAAAACAAGGGCAACACACACAATGTAACTGAAGTAATATATATATAAATATTTAAAAATAAAAAAGAGAAGGAAGGTGAAGTAAGACTAGTATTACATAAGAATCGAGTGCTATACTTGATCTACAAGAGAACAACAAAAAAAGAGAGAAAAGGAAAAGGAACTAACGTTGACCAAACAGTAAGTTCAAGGTACAGTTAGAAAACATATTCCTTACTTTAATTCTTGCAGTGATACTAAAAACTAGATATTATTGTTTCTCATAAGGGAAGAAATTGAGACTAAAAATTGAGATGTCTCCAAAGACCCACAGGAAGTAGATAAGTCACTATTCAGGCCGAGAAGGGTGTTTCAAACTGTTACCACCTGTCTCAAGACACGGCCAAAGCCACTTCTGAATTGAACGTTCTAATTAATCAGCATTTGCTTCAGTAAAATGCCTCTTCCTAATATTTCTAATATGCACCACTCTTTCCAAGAAGATTTTGATCATAATTTTTTTTTTAATCAGAGGCCTTACACGAAATTCTAGCTAAGAGATTTTCTGTCATTCAACATACAGAATTCCCCACCACACTTTGACCTTTAAGAAATAAGATCAAAGTGTTGCGCCTCCACTTCAAGAATCCCCTCCAAATCTTGTCTCAATTTAGCTTAAGCTCCCTCTCCAGGAGAAAAAGAAGCAAGGGAAGGGAAATTTCTTTCCAAATGAAAATAATATCCATTGCTAATATAGACAAGAGGTGAATATTATAGCCACTTTTTTTTTTTTTTTTTTTTAGGTTTTTTTGAAACAGGGTCTCGCTTTGTATTTCAGGCTGGCCCTGAGCTCAGTCTCCAACTCACATCACAGCAATCCTCCTGCCTCTGCCTCTGCCTCCCGAGTGCTGGGATTACAGGCATGAGCCACCAACACCCGGCACTATGGTATGTGGTGCTGATTGCTGCTGGGCGTGAGTCTCCACACCCAGTACTGTATGTGGTTACCGGGGATCGAACCTGGGTCCTTGCGCTTGCAAGACAGGCGCTGGAACCACTGAGCTAAATCCCTGGCCCTATAGCCACATCTTGAACATTCAGGGTCTTGCATTTCCTTCATTCTGATCTATGAAGTATAATGTTACAATAAAATCCTCCTTCAGATTCCTACTGAGAACAAAAATACTTGCTACCACAACCAAGTACATTACTTCTTTAACACATATTTTACCAAACATAGAACAACACTTCCAAGAAAGCTATTATTTTAGATTTTAAGTTGCATTTGGTGAAGCTATAAAAAGTGACTTACCGGTTTGGTTAAATGAGAGACTGAAGGTGAAGTTGACAGGGGGACTGTCGTAGCTTCTGGTGTTGTAAAAGGAAGCGCATTTGGTTGTGAAATTATCTGACTAGGAATCTTCACCCAGTAGATTTTATATTTCTCAACAACTGTGGCTCTGAAACGCAATCACAGTGCGATTAGACAAAACTCTTAATTGTGGCCCCTCATAATGTAATTAAACTGTTAAGGGAAAAAGAGGAGGAAGAGATAAGTTAGGAACACACAATTTGTCTGAAGCAAACCTTTAATGACTGTCTTCTACACTATCCTATACGAACTTTTACTACTCTCTCCTTTTGTCTTTCTCTTTTCCAGCTTTTTTGTTCTTTTGACCTGTTAAGAGAAGCCTTGAATGTAACATTCAGAGACTAAACTGCACAGATTTCCTCTCTGTGATACCTAAAGAACATGTCACTATTCATTTTATAGTATACTAGTCACATTTGCCAAAGGGAGTGTGTGCCAGGTAGCAGCAGCAAGTAGCTCAGAAGAGACTGCCCAAGTAATTGTCACCTCTCTCTGGTCTGAGTGCCTTTTTAGTGCCCCACCTAACACAGAGACACAGAACTGTTGCTTGTACTGAGCAGCGAGGTACAAAGTTAAGCAGAAAACAAAGACATGTCAGCATAGAGATATTGCCTTGAAATTTATATCCATAATACCATTCAGGATTCACTGCATGGTTTCATCACATTCCATTTCTCCTACATACAGGAAGAAGGAAAACCCACTATTTTAATTTTTCAGGTTTCGTAATTCTTAGAAGCAGCCTGGTTGTTTTTCTAACGATTTAATCTGCAAGTTGTAACAATGCAGAAAGTCATCCAAATTTCAGACCTATAATTTACTCATATTTTCACACTAAAAGGAGCCACTATTGTAAAAAGTATAATTCCATATAGCATACAGACTCGAGAATTAAATGATGATTTTATGAGTTTTAGGGTAATGTAATTCTTCACTCACTCAGCAAATGTCTATTAAATTACTACAAGGTACCAAATGCTGGGCTACATGCCAGCTATGTCCTGTGTTGGAACAAGCAAACAAAAATATAAAACAAACTCTTATATTAGTAAGCAGGTGTCATTATTATGCCAGAAATCTCCTAGATAAATAAAAATCCAGTAGCATTCAAAATGGTGCAAACCATCGTGCTTGCAATGATATTAGTCATAGAGATGTGAAGCCTTCTACTCACAGAAATCGTATGTGATTTGGGGCACTGTGTGGAGCCTTCCAATAAACTCTGACTTCTGTTTTTTTGGATGAACTTGTATGACTCACAGCTGATCCCTGAAATAAAATGGAAAAGAATTACCATTCATTCAGTCAGCGGCTCTGCAAAGCTGGAAATGCTATCATTTTGCAAAGTGAGACATGGCTTCATGGCCATGCATTCTGATAAAGACTATGTTATTGAGGACAAGAACTCAGATGCCCAATAATTACATGAGAATTGGGTGACAAAATATCAGTACTTAACTCTGAATAAATTATAGACTTCAGAAATATAAAAACTGAAGGAAGCCCATGAATCCTCGGTGTGTTAATACTAATACAGGCAGCTTATTATTTCACTTAAATGGTAAATTTATATTTCCTCCATTAACAGATATAAATAAAATGTTGATAATTCCTCAAAAGAGAAGAGAAAAACTTCCAGCTTCCAAATAGGCAGCATAAAATTTAATAATTCCTTTCTTTTGATGATTTCTTACACCTGGCAAACTCCTACACATTCTTCAAAGCCTAGAAGAGAGATCACATCCAAGAAACTCCCTCAGAGGCCCCCACTCTGCATGGCTCCTTCTGCCGCGCTTTCCGTGTACCTGGTGTACACAATACCCTATCATACTCTTCTGCCTGAGTCCTGTGTCCACATGTTCTACTGCCATGTCATACTTCCTGTGTCCATGGATCACACTGATGTGTAAGGGTATAAGTTCCTCAAAGAAAAAGAATAAGTCCTGTTTGTCACCATATCCCATGTTCCTGGTAAAATGAATGTGGATTAAATAAATGAATGGCAAAAATTAGGTTTCTGTCCCACTCTAGAACTCTATTTTCAATATTGAAATTCTTAAAAATCAATATAGTAAGATTAATCTGATCTAAAACATCATAAACTATCACCATTTTGGGCCTCTGCCCTACTTCCCCTACAACGGTGATACGAAAACACAAAATTTCAAGTAAAGGAAAACTGAGTGTTATGGATCTGTTTAAAAGTTTGTCATGCCCGGGTAATATCACTATAACACCTACCACTTTTCACTTTTCTTAGTGAAAAGACCCCAAGGAAACTGATAGAAATTACTCACAAGCTAAACACAAACCTGTTTATCTTCACAAGTCAAAAGTTGTGACACCTCACTGTCATTCAACATGAAGGAGCCAATAGGAGGGCTGTCCAAATCCTCAGCATCACGAGCTTCCAAAAGGAAGCCTTTAAAAGGCCTTCCTGACAAAGTAACTATGAAACACATAAAAAGACAGGTTAATAGATTTAGTAAAACCCAAAAGAGTAATGTTAATAGGAGGCATATCACAGAATCAGATACAGTGTGCGGAACTACTAGCGGAGAGAAAAGAGAGAAAAGAGTAGTAATCACTGTTATACATAATGTATCTCTTAGAGTTTTACATCGCACAGTAGAATATTAAAGATGCCAGGGACTCATAGTAAAGAAACAGGAATTAACTTTCATATAGCATTTTCCAAATGAATTTAGTCCCATAGATGCCCACTGGCTGTCACCTGTGTTTTTCCCCTTGAAGTTAAGTATTAAAATCTCCCAGACTGAAGATCCCATGGAATACAATTTAAACACTGGCCATCTGCAGAGTGACTTCTGAGTGAATGAGTTCTTTTTTTTTTTTTTTTTTAAGGTTTTTTGAGACAGGGTCTCGCTTTGTAGTTCAGGCTGGCTCTGAGCTCATCCTTAAACTCACAGCACAACAATCCTCCTGCCTCTGCCTCCCGAGTGCTGGGATTACAGGCGTGAGCCACCACGCCCGGCACTGTGCTATGTGGTACTGGTTGCTGCTAGGCGTGAGTCTCCATGCCCAGTATTGTATGTGGTTACCACGGACTGAACCTGGTCCCTTGCTCTTGCAAGACAGGTGCCGGAACCACTGAGCTATATCCCCGGCCCTGAATGAGTTCTTGATAAGTTGTCAAGGCAGGACATGCCCTTGATATTCTCCTGCACTAGCTTCCCAAAACACTGGGATTTGAGGAATGTGTCACTGCACCCGCTTGTGCTAAACATTTTTAACAGCTTGCCTATATTTTGCCAATAGTATTAAGGAAACATTATTTCAAGAAAGATAAAGGTTATTATATTTTTTGTTTCATTTTGTTGGGGGTTTTTGATACGGGGAATCAAACTCAACAGCTTGTGTTTGCTAAGCAAGCACAGTGCCACCATGCTAAATTGCTAGCCCAGTGATTTATTAAAACACAAAATAAATTTATCTTCTTCCAAGTTAATAGTGCTACTAATAAATATATATTAAATAATGATAAAAATATTCTAAAACCTATCCCACATAGAGTAGATACACTACATAAATAATATGGTCATCTGTAGTAAACAAAAAAATGAGAAATACATGGTATTTTATGATATCTTACAAAAACAAATGACTAGATTAAAACATAATAACCCAAGTCCAACAATACACATGCAATGAACAGTAAAAGTATGGAACTCAAGATGGAACTAACTGTTTCCAGCTCAGTACCTTCGATCTGCTCTCCAGGTCTGAAAGTCGTCTGACTCACTGCCACGTGGTGAGTGGGCTCAGTCTGTGGGCTGTGACCATGTCCAGGAATCATTCGATGGCATGCCTGTGTTACTTTTCCACTGGAGTAACTGGCCACCAAACTGACACACAATAGAAATATGAAGACACCAAGGGTAAATCCAGGAACTGCCATCTCAAAAAGAAGATTAAAAGTGTATCATTTTCAGATCAAACTAAAATAAAATAGAACAGCTTTTATAACACAGGAGATTAATTCTAGGTAACTACTTTCTTTCAAAGCCCAGCTATCCACAGTCTCACAATATATGCTAAAAAGAACGTGGTATATGAAGTCTGACCTTGATGTGAATCTCAGCTCTACTAAGTTCCAACTGTGAGACTTTGCACAAATCATTTACATCTCCCCTTCCTCACCTGGATGATAAGGAAAGAGAGGAGACTAAGGCTTTCCCTTTAAAGTTGTTTTAATAAAACAAAGATACAGTCCCACAGTCTGACAAGAAAGATAGTAAAAGATAACTATCTAATACAAACATTTTGGCAGAGACGTGTTATAGGGCTGGTTGTGACATCTTCAGACACCGAGCCACAGTCCTGTGTCCTTCCAACCACCGTTCTAAGGCCTCGGACATGGCCTGCAGTTGCATATTGGTTCCCTTAGTTCTTAGGCCTTCAAACTCAGATTGCACTACACCACCAGCTTTCCCATTCCTCCAGCCTAGAGACAGCAAACTGTGGGAATTCTCAGCTTCCATAATCACATGAAGCAATTCTCATTAGAAACATATATATATATAAAACTCCTATTCAGTTCCAGTACTCTAAAGAATCTTGACTGATTAGCTAACACATATTTATTGTACTTACTCATAGGGTACATTGTGGTATCTCTACATATGAATACCATGTGTGTTCATCATATTTATCTACCCTTCTTCCTCACTACCCACCTCACGCCTTTTTTGCTGGCACCTTTCCCAATACCTATTAATCACCATCCAACTTTCAGGTGGCCTCATTTTTTTTTTTTTTTTTTTTTTTTGAGACAGGGTCTTGCTTTTGTAGCTCAGGCTGGCCCTGAGCTCAGCCTTGAACTCACAGCAATCCTCCTGCCTCTGCCTTCTGAGTGCTGAGATTACAGGTGTGGACCACCACACCAGGCACTGTGGTATGTAGTTCTGATTGCTGGTGATGTGAGTCTCCACACCCAGCATTGTTGTATGTGGTTACCGGGATTGAACCAGGTTTTTGCACTTGCAAGGCAGGCACCAGAATCACTGATATAAATCCCCGGCCCTGGTCTCTTTTTTTTTTTTTTTTTTCTAAGTTTTCACCTGTAAGAGAGAACATGTAATACTTGTCTTTCTTTTCTGGCTGATTTTATTTAATGTGATGTCCTCCAATTCCATCCATTTCAATATAAATGACAGGATTTCACTCTTCTTTATCACTGAATATTACTCTATTGTGCTTATATACAGTACCATATTTTCTCTTTCGAGTCCTCAGTTGATGGGCACCTATATGGACGCCACCATCTTTGCTGTTGTGAGTAGTGCCACAATAAACATGGACAGGCAAATATATCTTCTAATGACTTCATTTCCTTTGGATATATATACCCAGGAATAGAATAGCTAAATCAAGTTCTATCTTTTTAGTTTTTTTTTTTTAAATCCACACTGTTTTCTATAAGAGCTGTACTAATTCATATTACCACCAAGTGGGTATGAGTACTTTTTTCTCCACATATTCACCAGCATTTTTTGTTTTGTTTTATTATTGTTTTTGTATTCTTTTAAACAGTCATTTTAACTGGAGCAAGATGGTATGCACTGTTATTTTGGTTTGTATTCCCTTAATGGCTAATGATATTAACAAACATTTTTCATACATATTGGCTGTTTGAACATTTTTTGTGAATTGTCTGTTTAGATTATCCATCACTTTTTAACTGTTTTACCTCAGTTTTTGTTATTGTTGAGTTCTTTATATATTCTGTATATTAACCATGTATCATTAATCACTATATTATCAATATTAACAAGAGAAGGCAAGAATAACTATATTAATTCCAACAGAGTTCAAAACAGGAAAAATTATAAGGGATAAAGAGAGCTTTACATAATAATAAGGTAATCAATTCTCCAAGAAGAAATAACAATGCTGAATGTCTATACACTTAACAGCACAGTATCAAAATATCAAGCAAAATTTAATAGAATATAAGTAAAAAGAAATGATCCACAATTACAGCTGAAAGCTTCAAACTCACTATTGTAATGGGAAACTTCAACACTCTTCTATCAGAAATGAACAAATTTGCCAGGTAGAAAAATCAGTAAGGACAAAGATAATTTTTTGGGGGGGTGGGGCAGGTCTTCAGTCAAGGTCCTGCTATGTGGTTCAGGCTGTCCTTGAACTCACGATGTAGTCCAGGCTGGCCTCAAACTCATGGCATTCCTCTTGCCTCAACTTTCCAAGTACTGGGATTATAGGCATGTGCCATCATGCCTGGGAGGCCAAAGATGAATTCAATAACACCAACAATCAACAGAATATAAAGGATATTTATGGATTACATCATTCAATAACCTGAAGAATACATATTCTTCTCCAGCTCACATGGAATGGTCATCAAGACAGATGGTATACTCTGTCATAAAACACATCTTGGTAAGTTTTTAAAAACAGCAACTATATCTGCTCTCAGACCACAATGGAATTAAAATGAAAACCAATATCAAAAAGCACCTAGAAAATCCTACAATACTTAATGATTAAGCAACACACTTCTAAACAACCCACAAGCCATAGAAGTCTCAAGAAAAATGAAAAGCACTTTGACAGAAATGAAGATGAAAATACAACTCATTACAATTTTGGGGCAACAGCAAAAACTATTTCACTATTATGTAAAGAAACTGCTCAATGGACCATAGCTGAACAACAGGAATTTCTGCTAAACTCCAAAAATTATTCAGGGAGATGCACAATTTAACAAGCCTTGCATCTTGTATCAGAAGCCACCAAGTAGACAGTTTAGGACTGACAGTATTATCTACCTCTCTCTTATCCAACATCTTAGCTAGATAGCAGACAGAATCATTTTCATTCACAGATGATCAAAGAAACTGAACCTATCAAGAGCTTCTGTAAAGAAAACATTATGCCATAAGAGAAGTACAGTGTTTCTCTGTAGACTTAAAGGAAAAGTAATTTTGAAAATTATTGATTACTGAAAGAAACAAAATATTTAAGAAAATGATGACTAGAAAGCTAGGGAATAGGAGAATTTTCATGAAAAATCTGGCTTCCAAGCCC
>PVIR01012621.1:0-44198 GCA_004026965.1 Petromus typicus
AACAGACTCTGTAGCAGTGTTCAGACTCACAGATAACATAGACTAGGGCACACAATAGGAGCTGAAGTTAGTGATTTTTCAGTTGTAGAATATAGAGCAGACATTGATTTTTTTCTGAATTGGTACTGCTCTTAATTTGTTTATATGTTTAAAAACTGGAACTGGTGTATATGGTCATCTACTAAGACAACATATTCCTGATCTTGGAAAGAATGTTCTATAGGAAGGATAGCTTAGGAATAATGCAGCTATCTTACCTAGAAATTTGAATAAATTGGGGGAAAACTAAAGCTTTATTAGTAATTGCAAAATGCCTGACACCTGACTTGTCTCTTCTTACTGTGTTATACAATTTGAAGGCAATAACTTTGATCTCCATCTATCTAGTAAGAGGTTTTCAACCCCTCCAGAGAGACAAATAGAGCTGAAAAGGGGAAATCACTTGATTTCCTGAAAGATATGTTACAACGCACATGAGCCAGATTTTGAAGCCATGTGTTATAAGAGCTAAGGATTTCAAAATCACAAAGTATTTGAGAGTTACAAAAGGCTAAGCCTCGAGATACTGCTAAAAACGGAGTCTTGAGGATAATGTTGGGGGAAAAATTCATGTTGAGATAAGGGTATTTTCCCACACAAAAGGAGATATAATCTAAAAGATGAAAGTGAAGAATATTTTTATAGGAAAATGGCTAGGGTTTAGAAATGATTGTAGCTGAGAGTACATGCTGTATCCTGCTTTCACCCACAGCCATGCTCTGAGTGGTAAAATGCAAAACCTAGACAGATGTAGCAGAGGTCCTTAAACAAAGGAAAGTAAGTTTGCTATGAAGCAAAGAGATTCCAAGCCCTAAAGAAAATGTACTCAAACAAATTATGAATGTACCAAACAAAGCCATCACTGGGTAGTAATAAAAGAGTAGAATCAGAGATCTAATAAAAATGGCTACATATTCCTATGCCAAAGTCCTCAAACCTATGGAGTAGCCCTGGAGATCATTATATAACTGTTTGTCTTCGTGACAGACGCAAGACAGCTGGTGGCAGACTTGGAGTGGAAGACAAATTTTAAATGTCAGACCATAAGGATGAAGAGTAACCTCCCTAGATATGGCAAAGGAAAAGTGAAGAGTTATGTGGGAGCTCTGTCACTGGATCCAAGTGAACTGGAGTCTCATAATATCAAGTGGACCCAGAACTGGGTAGGAGAAAATGAGGAAGAGGAGCAGCAGCACCTTACTTTAATGTGAACCAAAGGAAAGAGATTCTGCTTTCTAAGATTAATTTACGTTATCTCCTTTGGAAAAGAAAATAGTAAAGGGATGAAAACAATCTGTAACTATTTATTCATGAAAATAATAAGGAACTTTAGTGAGTTTAGTTTCACTTGGTCAGATTTACATTAATAACGTGAAACAAAAATGAGAAGAGGGAGAAAAGAGAGGGAAACTGTGAGTGAAGTTAACATGAGAAACTGTAAAATTCTATTGTTTAGTCCTGAAAATACAAACTCTATTGTGTGCAATCTGATCAGAATATCAGAAATACCTCACACTATCATACCTTTGACATGGCTTACAATTTACCCAGGGCAAATTTTCTTTTGGAAATAAAAAGTGGTCTTGGTAAAAGGAGAGGAAGAGAAGGTGACTTTAAAGTGTATGGAATGGAACTGAGTTCTAGAGAGATGAAATTTTTAGAACTATAAGGCAACAAATCCTGGCTGTCTCTAGTCATAAATATAGCTGAACTGAATACAGTACTTTCCCATTATACTTAGGGTGGTATGTTCCATGACCCTCACTAGAGGCCTGAAACTATTGGTATGATCAATTGTACATACTCACAAAATTTTTTCTGTACAAATAAATATATATATGATATCATTTAACTTATAAATTGGGAGAGTTATATTATTAATACTGAATAAAATAGAACAATTATACAGTATACTTTAATATAATTATACAAATGTGACCTCTGCCTCAAAGTATTTATTGCACTCTCTTGACTTTTCTTGCAATGAGACAGTTCAGTGGTGACACAATGAGATATAGTAAGGAGAATTATATGGGAATTGGGAATTGGGTATAGCACTATGGGAGTGTTGCCTTAACAAGGCACTATAATGCCGTGGTGGGTGAGTTGATAGTCCAGACTGATGCTAAGTGACTAATGAGTGGGTGTGTGTGCAGAGTGGATAACCCTAGACATAGGGATGAGGCACATTCCAGGAAGGATGCAGTAAGACCTCATCACAGTACTCAGTAGCATAAATTTAAAGGTTATGAGTTATTTAATTCTAGAATTTACCATTTAAAATTTTTAGTTTGCAATTGTCCTCAGAAAATTGAAGTATTAAAAATAGGTAAAGGGATTTACTGTAGGAAAACAATTGTGTTGAGTCATCAGAACAAACTAACCCTTCCCTTAAAAGAAGGAAAAAAAAATGTAAATGATCCCTCCCTTTTGGAATTCCAGCCCAGACTAAAACATCCTGTGGTTGGAACGAAATAGGAAAGGGTCTGGGGTACAGCTACGGAATAAAATGGATCCTCTGCATGAATACAGTGACCACTGGTAACAATAAATGAGGAATCTTTCCACCACTCCACAAAATCCTGGCTAGTTAAGGGGATATTTTGAAGAAATTAATTCTGAACAAAGACAACAATTTTCAAGTTCTAAGAAAGATTTAAGAAATTACAGCAAATGTTTTTACAGACTGCCTCTGCTGGAGGACAGCATGAGTGGACCCTTGAAGCTGCACATCACCTTTCCAAGATATTTTGATGCTATTTATGATGTCTTATTAACGTTTGCCTTAGAAAGGAAGTAGAGTTTTTAAAAAGTCAATTGTTCAGCTGGGGATTTAGCTCAGTACTTCTGGCATCTGCCTTGCAAGTGCAAGGGCCAGGGTTCGATCCTGGGTAACTACATACAACAATGTTGGGTGTGGTGACTCACGCACATCCTAGGCAGCAGTCAAGAGAAAAGAGTTCAGGATTTACTTTATAGAACCTGTGCTTTGGTTCTAGCCTGCCTTCGTGGACCTGGGATTAGGGCTGTGGTTGGGACTTGGGCCAGAGAGGATCCCGTGAGCACACGTGTCCTTCTGTATGAAGCCTAGGCTATGCTCCTGGGTTGAGGAGGCCTCGTTCCTGGCCAAGTGGGCAAATAACAGGCTTCTTATCTCATAAGGGCTCTGAACTCTCAGTGCCTCTTTCCTATAACAAACTACTACGCCCTTTCAATACAGACTGCCCTGTAAATTCAGAACCTTCAGTATCTGAATTGAAGTAAATATTAATCAAGAGATGAAGGAAAGTGAAGCTATAGCTTTCGTTTCGATAAAGCAGAATGAAATGATCACTTTATATTTACAAAAAAATAGTCTTTAAAGGTACTTCCAAATATTAAAAGTCTTCAGTTATTCTGATTTTGTAAGTTTTCAAATAATAATTCATAATTTAAACTAATATTACTTTCTGTTATTTACATTGTTTTTGGCATTAAATTTTTGTGAATGTTATTAGAGAAGTAGATATCCTTGTTAAAAGAGACCTTGTAACTAATACTTCAATTTCAACTTTTCATTCAGCTAAAATTCAAATGTGTTGATTAGCTCTTAAAATCTTAATTTTGGCTCTATGGGCCATGCACCCCAGCTCGGAAGGGCCCACATGGACACAGAGGACCCTGGCAGCAGTGAAGCCAGATGGGGTGCAGCAGCAGCTCATTTTTAAAAATTCAAATCTTTACTGTGATTCAGCACTTTGAGAGTCAATGTTTCAAAATGGTTGAGATGAAGATGTTGTGGGCAGCTGAAAATATCCTTGCTGAGCACCACCAGGACCTACAGAGAAAGCCCTTCTACCTAGCCCTCATTGGCTATCTGAGCTCTGGGCCTGTGGTAGCCATGGTCTAGGAGGGATGAAATGTGGTCTGTGCCTCAAGAGTGATGATAGGACACACTGACTCCACCAAGGCTCCCCCAGGACCTTCCAGGGGGACTTTAGCATCCACATCAGCAGGAACATTGTCCATGCCACTGACTCTGTGGACAGAGCCCAGAGAGAGTGCCAGTTGTGCTTCCAGAATAGTAAACAGGTGAATCATGCAGATGGAGTCGACCACAACAGCAGCTACCCAGTCTGAGAGTTCACATCACCCTAACACTCCATTGTTCACCAAAGATTAACTTCTTTAGTCAATAATGATGCAATCTTACACTCCATCTTGTTTCTCCTAAACCTCCTTGCATGCCTACTGCCCTACACCAGCCCACAGGAGTTTGAACTCCAACTTTATGTGCTTTTCTATGTCCTAACAGTGCAAGATTAGATCAAATCCTTCTGTACCACAGTGCCAGACAACCTCTGGGGTATCTTCAAAGATAGCATCCCCTTCCCCAAAGGAGAGAAATTAAATAAAGTTCATTGCTTAGAACGAGGAAAAAATACCTAAATGATGACATTAACTCTACTACACAGAATTGTGAGCATTTCTTCAACTAAAAGGAGAGCATAAAGAACAGACAGTCCTGTTCTGTAAACAGGCGCTCAGTGGACTGAGCTCCACCATCCCCCAGCTCTTACTATTGGAAATTGAGAACAAACAAGTTGCTTTTAGTAATTCAGATTTTCATTTGAACAAAAAACCTAGAAGACTGGGAAATATCCCATACTAAAATGCTGGACTATGAATTACAATGCTATGTTGTACTTATTCAGCTGTTAAAGATTTTTTGATGTCTGGCAGCTGAAACTTATCTTTCACTTAATTTTCACAAAGACCTTCAATAGTAGATTACTTTCTTCATTTAATATCTGAGAGAGGCCTAATACTTGCTCATGACTATATAAATGTACCTGATGGAGACAGGATTTAAAGTTTGCTCCCTCTAACCCTAAGCTGCACAAGGCCAGCTAGTGCACAGAGCCTAGAATTCCTGCATTTCTGCAGTGAACCTAACAAAGTTTATAAAGTTAAACAGGAGGAAGTAGGGTAGGGTGGGGCTACTTCATAGCCTTCTAAGAGGCCAGATTGAGCTCTACATGACTGGGAGGTTTTACAAAATTAATTATTCCCTTTCAACTCATAACAAGAAACTATGACCTCTTCTTGTTTTCTGAGTTCTACAGTGTCTGTGGAGGACTTCACCTTGTTTTCTGACTAATCTAGTGCTTGCCTTTTGATTTTTGCATTTTGTAAAGTTCTTCTGTGCCTACTTTTCTTAAATATTACAATGTGACTTGGTTCTTTCCACCTTGAAACGCAACTGAGCCTCACATATGCGATTCCCTGTTGCCCTCTCTAGATATGCTGCATGAAGTTCAAGTTTTTGTTTTTGTTTTTTAGTCTAGGGATAGAACTCAGCACCTCGTGCTTGCCAGGCAGGTGCTTTGCCTCTGAGCTACATCCCCAGCTAAAGTTCAGGTTTTTAATGTCTATACAATTGCTCTTGTTTGGTTGAATAAAAACACAAGTTAGAATATATACTATATTAATTAGATAAAACTAATTTAGCAACTCTTTCTTTTCAATATAAATGTTTGTGTTCAAGAGAAATTACAAATCTTGAGCCACTTTCTCATTCTCAGCTAACATATGCTAACTCCTGCTAACTCTCAGCTAACTCCTACTGCTCCTGTTAGTCCGTTTTTTTAAGATGGCAAATAATGTTAATGTTAAAGTAAGGCATTTGCAAGGCAGAAAACTTTGATCAATTGAATCTTTAATTTTTGGCCTTTTCAACTGACACAACTTCAGTTATTGAGATTCTGAGGTATGTATAGAAATGACCTGTTCAATTGCTCTGAGCAAACAAGTCCAGGACGTTCAGGGTCATGAGAAAGTTATTAGTTATGACCTTAAAGAGTTAATATAGCAAAGAAATTTGGGAAGATAAACCCTATTGACAATATCATATTGTTTCCAGAACTTTTTGGTAAGAGACCAATATTAAAAACCTTATCAAAGCCATTTCTTAATATTGTATTTAGCATGGCTGATGTGTTGATAAAGACTGTCCCTACCATTAGATTATCTATGGAATGTGCAAATTCTTCAAGGAGTCATCTACATTTTAACCTCCAGAATTGCTCATGAAAACCGCTGAGACCTCACTTTTATTATTATTTTTCATTAGATGCAACATGTGCACAATAAATTATTCAGTTAACTTTACTCACCATTGACTATTAAAAATAGTGCTAATAAATGATAAAAATGAGCGAAGAGATATAATAAACAGCACCAAGTCTTATTGAAGTAGCAATAAAGAAATTACATCATCAGAGCTATATTTATATGTAACAAATTGTTTAAATGTTATTTTTAAATAAATTTTGTGTGTCATGATAAGAAGGGAGTTAATTTCTACCTACATTCTCCCCAAAATCTCATGCAATGTATATTCTACTATCAAGCAAGAGTTTTGCACTCTAATGAATGCAGGTAAGTCTGTGCAGAAAAATGTGTCACATATACCTTGTGCAGAGATGCTTAGAAGAGAAATAAGGATGGCGTGAGTGAGGCTGTACTCGACGGTCACCTCTCAGACCCACACATGCTGATCTACTTGAGGATGCTGATATCTGTTTGCCATACCATTGAGCTCCTAAATTTATTACACCTGCAAGACCTGCAGGCTGTTCACACTGAGTGCTAAAAGCTCTCAGGTGTAAAATGCAGAAAGTAATACTTTTGAGTTTTTTATGAGGATACAGTGATTTAATACAATACTTAATTCTCCAAACACCTTAGATCTTAAATAAATACTAGCTAATCTTCCATCTGTATAATTTTAAATGATATAAATGAGATCCAAATAAATGACTTCCAATGAGAATAGAAATAAAATATTTTTCTTTTTTATATTTTAGTAGGTGTTAAAATTGGCCTCTGGTACATGGACATGAATTAGTTTCTGCACAAGTCTCCCTTGTGCTTGGAGAAGTCTGTTCAGTCATAGGGTCTCCACATAGCAGGGAATCCAGTTGTCATCTAGGCCCATTTATGACCCAAAATAAATACCCACTCACAATGACTGTCTTGATAATTGATGTTTTAAATGGAATGTTTCTTCTATTGTTCTGGGCTTGCTCTCATGAAATTGTTCAATATACTGACATGACATGTAAAAGAGAATAAATTACTTCTACTTTTACGGGCTACTCGTAGATATGGTCTAATATCAGATTTTGACTCTCATGGAAACATTTGAAATCTCTTATAAGTGGGAAATATAATGAGCTTCACAGAATACTTATATATTATTCACAGTGCTAAATACATTAGATTCATAACAGACTAGCTCTTCTAAAATAACATCATATACAAAATGTCATGACTATGCTCATGTTGCAGAAAGCGTGTGGCTTCTATTGTAATGTACTCTGTATGTTTATCAGTCTCCTTAGAGTGCATGTTCTTTCCTTGTCATGGCAAATGGTGAGAGCACATAGGCCAGATTTAATCATATAAAAGTTTAGTTTCTGCCAGTGTCATGGACACTAACATTTATAGCCTATTTCAAAATCTTCAAGTAAGGACAAAAACCCTCCCACATGTGACATATGACAGTGTCACCTGACAAAGGTGACAGGTGAATAATTCAAAATAGAGAGTTGAAAGCATGAGGAATGTGACCCATTCTACTACAGACAATTAATTACTTAAAAAACAAGTTGTAATGATAGATTGATTGTGTCAACTTAATACCTGATTAAATTGGCTCAGCACAGTTTTGAATGTGGAAGATCCACCCATGGGGGAGGGGAGTTATTGCCGAATCCTATAAAAGGGAAAAGGTAAAGGAAAGATCGTTTCTGTCTTCCTCAGAGGATCCCCAGTCTTTGTCTTCAACTTGGACATCATCTCTTGGCTTCTAGAACAGATTCTTCAGGTTCTACTCCCAACACTTTAGCCTTCTGATGCAGACCCTTCAGCATCCTAATGTGGACTGGAACTGGACACAACACAGAACACCAGGACTCCAGCTGGATTATTTAGATCCCTAGTAGAGACACATTTCACTCTTGCCCACTGAGTTTGTGAGTGGCCCTCGTAAGTCAATGTGCAAATTTTCCTATATTTGTATATCTTGTATTAAATCTGTTCCTCTAGTAAGCACTGACTGATACACAAGTTCTGATCTTTTAGATATATTTATGGATTAAGTGATATGATGTCTGGAACTTACATCAAAACAGTATGTGAAGTTGAGGTGAAGATAAAATAAGAGCTATGTAAGGGGATAAATATTGAGGTTTCATATAATAGCAACTTTGGAAACTAACTGTACTATTGATTTTTTATTGTTTTTTTTCTCCAAAATACGTACTATTTCACACTGTTTGAAAATGAATAAAGTACTCAGTGTTCCTTTACCAGTATTTATAGGCTATAAATTTATAAACATAAATTTGCTGGACATTCTTAGATATACACATAAATGTATACGTGTATCTCTGAGAAGGGGTATTTCTTAAAATTAGGTAATACTTCAGTTGTGAAAGGCTTAATGAGAAACCAAATATGTGTTCTTTAGTGGTAATTTTCTTTGTAATAATGCCAAAACACAAGCGATTCTCTCAGTAAAGTCTTCTATGTTCTGTAGCAACAACAATTACATGAGCATCTACTTAGTGATTATTCAGTGGTTTGTAAAATGAATAATCTTTGGTTGTCTCAGTGTATGAAAATTGCTGATTCCAATGAAAAATAAATTTGTTTCTCTTTCTTCCTAAACTTTACATAATCAAATTGCTGCCTAATCTGCACACTTGCATTTTACTCCATAGATTATTGAATTGTTTCACATTTCAGTGTTATTTATCTAAATTTTAAGATAAGTTGTTTATCAGTTATAACGAACTTTATGTGAACAAAATCCTTTAGGCATTATAACACTAGCTTCATCCTCATACTCTGAAAATAATTAGTAAACCTTCCAAAACTGTAAAAAAATCAGAGATGAAAACATCTAAAATGTTTCTCAAATTTCTCTTAATTATGAGGTACACATACAGAACTGATTTCTTTATCATGCATTACATACAGATAATTCCTGAAAGACCTATAAAAATATTCATAAAACTAACAGTACCTTTAACAAATTGAAATAGTTAATGTAATATTCTGAATATTAGAATTTGTTCAAATAATATTCATTTGGGATAAACTAAACACTTGACTCATACCTGATTCTCTACATGGTACAAGCATGAACACATTTACCCATGATTTATTTTTGACCAGACATGGTATTGGTGATATTTATAAACCATAATTGATAAAGATGGAGTTCATTAGAATTGAACTTAAAAATGAGGTATGACTCTCACTCTTCCTTTTTAGTTTATCCATGAGTGATTAAAAGGAAAAGATTCGAGTGACTTTGAGGAATGCAGAGGCACTTAGGAGAGAAAAAGTTGAATGATGACCTGGTGGTATAAATCTACAGAGTGACAATTACAGACTGGAAAATAGATTAATGCTATTTTCTAATGAATTTTTATCTATGGAATATTCTTAGAACAATTTCCAAGGATTGTTACTGATGGACAGATACACATACCTATAATCTTTCTTTATGAAGCTTGGCTTTCTAGAAACTATCTGAAGCACAAAATGTTAATTTGTCATAAGCTAAATGCTCAATTGTCCTGCAGACTTCCTCAGATACTTGGTTATTTTGGGCCAGAGTCTGGGTCAGGTGAGAAGGCGGGACCTAGGAGACTTCTCTGGACATATCAGAACTATGCCGGATTTGCCTCTACCTCTTGACCACTCAGAATCTTGAAAATATTAACAAATCTTGATACTGAATAAGATCTTTTCAGTGAGACTTATTTGACAATTTAAAAAAATATTTAGACACTATTTAAGTCATAGTGTTTCCGAATAACAAAGCTGGACTATGAAACTCAAAAATAGTAATGATAGTTATGGTTCTAAATAGTTACAAGGCCAAAGAAAATAGCTTCATTTTTAATAAATAGTTATAAAGGTACTTAATAAAAGACTAGTAACTATTCATCAAAACCACAAACTTTCTGATCTTTTTAAATAGGTAACTCCAGGGAAGAAATTTCTGCACTTGCTTAATAAATTGCTCTTTCACATTAAAGTTTAGATTAAGTGAAACAATGGAAATGTGTATAGAACTAATAGTCCTTACATGATTTAATTATATCAAGATACATGAATTTAACTGTAACTTACTTTTATGTAGGCAAACTGTTCATATTTGTCCATTTTACTGCTTGTTAAAATAACATCCCCCTCCTACATACTGTTTTCTTGACCCAAATGAAATACTTATCTAAGGTCAAGATGAGGAGAGAGCTGAGATGAATGTCTTTACTAAAATAACCAACACATTTTCTCAAACTTAAAAACAAAACACAAATTTTCCTAATAATTTTACCTATACCGATAAAAACTGAATATTTAATGTACTATAAGTCTTTTTGCCTACAAATATCACCTTAACATTGATCTTTCTTTACCATAGAATTTATTCATGCATTTTACTAAAGAGGCTAGCTTTCTGTTAATGTCTACAGAGTCGTTATTTAGAAAAGTTTATCTTCAGATGGATTTTTCAATGTTTTGTGACTTTGTTATTCACAAATTCCATACCATAGTACAACATGCAGTTTGTGACAGACTTAGTCTCCTTCACAGGCAAACAGAATGCAACTGACTCAAGAACCTGTTCTGAGAATCAGTCTTCAGTCTCCTGGAGCTGTCATCTTGGGAACTTTACCATGTTCCTTAGATTGAATCATCTGCTGCACTATACGACAAACCTTCTTAAATAAGAAAAAGGTCTGACCTCCAGTTTAGCAGCCTTTGGTAGTGTGGTTCACGGTGTGTTTATTAAGAGCATGGAATTTGAAATTTAGCCTTATGAATTTGAAAGGTGAATAAATATTAAATATTCCATACAATAGTTGTTTCTTCATCTATAACCTTCATAGATTTTGATGACAGTCGAATAAGGTGAATGATGTAAAATGTTAGAGCAACTAAGCATGATTCACCTATTGTTCTACCTGTTACAATTATTTGAGGTTGAAGTATTAGGATGATCCTTAGTAACTTAATCCTGAGTAATTGGGCTTCTGTCCCCCTACCACTCTAATGAATAGCTTTTCTACAGATTTCCATAGATAATGGAAGTCAAAATGTCTTTCTTGTTACTGATAATTTTTTTTTTTTTTTTTTAGGTTTTCTGAGACATGGTCTCGCTTTGTAGTTCAGGCTGGCCCTGAGCTCAGCCTCAAACCCACATCACAGAAATCCTCCTGCCTCTGCCTCCCCAGTGCTGGGATTACAGGTGTGAGCCACAACACCCAGCATTGTGGTACGTGATGCCAATTGCTGCTGAGTGTGAGTCTCCACTCCCTGTACTATATATGGTTACCGAGGATTGAACCCGGCTCTTGCGCTTGCAAGACAGGCGCCGGAACCACTGAGCTAAATCCCCGGCCCTGTTGCTGATTGATTTGAATTGAAAAGTGGG
Source organism: Petromus typicus (assembly GCA_004026965.1). Classification (NCBI taxonomy): domain Eukaryota; kingdom Metazoa; phylum Chordata; class Mammalia; order Rodentia; family Petromuridae; genus Petromus; species Petromus typicus. The sequence continues at coordinate 11,537 of PVIR01012621.1, forward strand.
GACTCTGCATTAATTTGAAAATGTAGCGTAGTCAGAGCTATGATAACTGTGAAACCTAAGGTCTCCGTTATGTTTGTTCAGACTATATATTATGTATTGATAAATATTCATGAGTCTAATTTTCAATGTGTATTTTATAGTTTAAAATTTATTTATACTGTTTTATACATACATAGTGTATCAAATGTACCTATATTCCATATCTCTTTCTGATACATTAACTATCTTACTCCTAAATGATTGAATCTGTGATGTGAAGAGGACATTTGACAGAATGAGGTGCTAGAGAGAAGTGAAAGAGAACTCTTCTGCACTCATAGTTACTTTGTTAATAAGTACAATGACATATTGACATGATAATTATGCATACGCACATATCTCACTCAGTGAGACTCACTCAGTTGAGTGAGACTCACATAGTCACTCAGTTGACTCACACATTTGCTTGTCATCATTTACTGCTTTTTCGTATGTTTACTAGACTGCTCTCCTTGACATTTAAAAACAATAAAAAAATAAAACACTTTAAATCTTTTTTATTGAGCCATGAGAAGTGTGTCTGTGAGATATGGAAATATGAAATCCTTTTGGATTTTATGTAAGAGTTTTGTTTGTTCAGAAAATTATTTGGAAAGGTCACTAGGGAAAGCAAAAATAATTGATTCAAAGTGGAACAAAATTACTCTTCCTGGCCAAGACTGAGGAAGGTGTGGAAATTGTCCATAGGCAATGAATGATATGTTTACAATGATTGAGTGTGTGTGTGTGTGTGTGTGTGTGTGTGTGTGTGTTCATGTTGATGCTGAGCCCTAAATGTGAGTCCTTACACAAGCTAAATATATACTCTTCAACTGAGCTACATTCCAAAACAACTAAAAAAATTATTTGCCATTTTTTGTCATTGGAAACCAATATAGAGGGCAAGTGTAAATTAAAAGTGATATAAAAGGGCCGGGGAGTTAGCTCAGTAATTCCAGCACCTGTTTTGCAAGCGCAAGGGCCTGGATTCCATTCCCCAGTAACCACATACAATACTGGGCATGGAGACTCAAGCCCAGCAGCAATCAGCTTCACATACCACAGTGCGTGGCATGGTGGCTCACGCCTGTAATCCAAGTACCTGGGAGACAGAGACAGGAGGATTGCTGTGATGTGAGTTTGAGGTTGAGCTCAGGGCGAGCCTGAACTACAAAGTGAGACCCTGTCTCAAAAATAAATAAATAAATAAAAATTAAAAAATTAAAAAGTGATATAAAAGATAAAAGAAGAATGAATAAATAAGCCCAGAAGTTAGAGATGAAGATAGATAATATAAATTAAGTAACCCTATAAGAATTGTTCAAAACACTTAGTGGAAATTCAAACCATTACAATTTACACAATTACATTATCTACTTAAGGATATTGACTCCTGTAATGGACAGTTTCTGCTTCTGGTAATGGCTTAGTGATTCTTACAAGTAACATTGTTAAATCTAATAATAGGCTGAAAAACAAAATCTATGTAAGAAGTTTTAAAAATAAGCAAAATAAAAAAAGCAAAATTACAACAGAGATGTAAAAACTACATTGAGTGATATTTCAATTTGTTTGTTAAGTGGCTGAGTATACGTTCTGTTAGACCCTGAAGAGTTGCTTAATCTTCAGTCTATTTGTTATAGCAAAACAAACAATAAGTTATGGATGAAAGAAGCAGCAGAAAGGTAAATTGGATTGTCTTAGAAAAGGGAGGTCTGCAGAAAGCCCGCTCCACATTTTGTACATAAACTCTGCTCAAGTATCTAGCTGAACTCTGAACTATGGATGTGTTGGACATATAACAAAAAGTCTAGTTAAGACCAAAAATAGCTGAAATGGAATTTAAGAGTTTGGAGATTGAGTTTATTAGTGAAACAAATTTTTGATATTCCTTAGTGAGCTATTAAAACACCAGAGTTCAAAAAACATTATTTATAGTCTAGAATAAAAGTCAAATTTACGGGCTAGGGATTTAGCTTAGTGGTTCTGGTGTCTGCCATTCAAGTGCTAGGACCCAGGTTCAATACCGGTAACCACGTACAACAATACAGGGCATGGAGAATCATGCCCACCAGCAGTCAGAACCACATACCACAGTGCCAGGTGGGGTAGCTCATGCCTGTAATCCCAGAACTTGGGAAGCAGAGGCAGGAGGATTGCTATGAGTTCAAGGCTGAGCTCAGAGTCAGCATGAACTATGAAAATGAGATCCTGTTTAAAAACAACAACAACAAAAAAAATCAAATTTACTAGAAATATGGAGGAACAGGAAATTTTATTTTTAATGATGATGAAAAAGGCAGTCAATGGAGCCGAGTCCCAAAATGACCCAAATTTGCATCTAGAAGACTTGGTTTCCAGGCACATGTAAAGACTGTTCTCAAAAGTATAGAAGAAAATAGTAAAGACCAATGGCAGACATGCATGGGCTTGTGCATACGCATTCAGTGAGTCACATAACAGTATAACACTTCCACTCTGCACTCCTTATTTAGTAGGACTGACAAAAAGTAGCTTGCTTATACATACCCAATGCAGTATCACATTCAACTTTGTTTCCTTCCTCCCAAACAATAACTTAAAAAATATCTAGTTGGAAGCTATGAAGACAATGGAAAATATAAACTTTCAACTCACAGACTCTGGACTTGATTTAAATCTAAATAATTATAATTGTAGTCAAAATAATATATTTTGTAAAAATATTTCTTAAATAGAGTTTGAAGCCTCAGTGGTAGAAATTTTACTTCCATATTAGGGGAAAAGAGGATATAATGGAAAAGGAAAGAGAATGTAACCGTTGAGATGGACCTTAAAAGATTATTCAATTTATTTACATGCAGTGATGATAGAAGAAAGGAGAGCATCAAGGTTACATAATGTGGAAAATTCTGAATATATGAAATGAAGCAGCAATCTTTATTCATTGAGTGTGGATTGTATAACAGTGCTGGGAGGTGACTTAAAAAGAGGAGGTGAGGGCCGGGTAGTTAGCTCAGTGGTTCCGGCGCCTATCTTGCAAGCACAGGGACCCAGGTTCAGTCCCCGGTAACTACATACCATAGAGGGAGTGGAGACTCATGCCCAGCAGCAACCAGTACCACACACCACAGTGCCGGGAATGGTGGCTCATGCCTGTAATCCCAGCACTCGGGAGGCAGAGGCAGGAGGATTGCTGTGATGTGAATCTGAGGCTGAGCTGAGGGCCAGCCTGAACCACAAAGCTAGACCCTGTCTCAAAAAACCTAAAAAAAAAAAGAGGAGGTGAGTTTAGATTGCTGGATATTGGCTCAAATATTTTACATATAATTCTGAAGACTCTAGGAAGTCCAATAAAATAAAATACACATAAGTTTAATGTGATTTCCTTTTGCAAACTAGAAATCCAGAAAATACTTCACTAATTTATTCTTTATAATTCCTCCAATTACCTAGTCAAAAAGCAAATAGAACAACTCCTATAATTTTAGTATAGACAACTTTAGCTGTTAAGAATTAGAGTGTTGGATTTGAGTAAAGAATAAAAATTAAGAAATGCAGTAGGAAATTTATCAACATTACTTTCAGGAACTGTGGTTGACTTACTCATACTTAGGATTTACTTACTTGGATTTGCAGATGTCTGCCATACACTTTGGGATCAACCACTCAGATTATTGTAGACAACTGTCCCACCTTGCAGGATCTGGATTATTGTGCTAGGACTGTGTGTTTTAAGACTTACTGGGACTTACTGGCATTTAAGGATGTCTGCCTTGCCCTACAGATCTTTAACTACAGGATCTTCTACTACAGGGATTATTCTGGATGGCTGCCCTGTTTTATGCATGGTAGGATTACGGGTGTGAGGGCTTGATACCAAATAAAGGTGCAGCAAGCTGGGAGTGTGCCTCTTCTACTGTTGAGGTACTTGGCCTCTGCTGCAGATGATAAGAGTAGCAAGAGCAGAGTCCAGGCTCAGTCTTTTTCTCAAGAGTCCAACTTTGTTGTTTTTTTTTTTTTTTTTTTGGTTTCTAATCCTTTTGCTGTGGGATTCATGGGGAACTGGAGCTTGCCATGAGGGTTCTGGCTGTGTCCCCTCATAGCCTGTCTCCCACAGTTATGATTAAAAAGTATATGTGAGAATTTATGGTTTGACAAATTATTTCACTGTGCTATTAGAAAAAAATCACCCTACATTCCTTGCAGTGGTTGTGAGGGAGTAAATATAATTTTATCTTTACACTTTCTCTGAGATAATGTGGCCACTGTATATTGTCCTGGTACTTTTTCTGTCCTTATTTAGGAAAAGGGGGGAAGAGAAAATCTGCAACTTTTTCTCTATAAAGGGAAAACTAACTCAATAAATTATCATTTCATTTCCTTTTATTAATGGTTTTATAAAATTAATATATTTTAAAGTTCATTACTTAATCAGGATCAAAAAGGATAATGAATCATATTTTCATGTACTGTTTTTAAATTGATTTTAATGGTACATTTTACATACACATCATGATCACAATCAACATTGAGAATTTGTACCAGTACCTAACATGACTTAATTTTCATTTTTCACCTTTATCCTGCCCTCTCTACATCCTCCACCCCTATAGACATAAGTTTTGTTTCCTTTTTTAACATCAAATCTTTTTTCCTTCTTGACTTACCCTTACCCACCCTTCCTCTTCTTTGAATATTTTCTTTTTCACAATATCTATTTCCATGTCCTTTTGCTCAAGTTGTGATAATAAAACTCTCAGTGGAACAATAATAACTGTATTAAATTAGTGTTTTATTGAGACACAGATTTTTTTGTTGTTGTCAAGACAGAATATCTGATAATCACACTTAGGAAAGAGAAATTTAAGGTACCTCATGGTATCAGAAGATTCAATCCAAGTTTAGTTGGCTGTAAGATGGCAACATGGTAGAGCAAAAGTGCTTAGATCAAGGAGCCAGAAGGAAAGCAAGACAAGGAAAGGATGAGAAACCAGATACAGTATTCAGTGTCACACCTCTAGAGACACCTACAGATGTGCTTTACTAACTTGCTGGGCAGCTCCAAGCCAATCATGCTGACAAGCATAGCCATCACAGCAGCCAAAGCACTGCACTCTACATTATTGTATTATACTCTACTTTGGATTTCCTGATCAGCATGTTGTCTTCCATAACTCTGAATTTTTGCTACCATCTTATCTGTGCCTCTAATATTTTGATAAAATTCTGTAGAATATTGCAAAATTATTTAAGGAAAACTTTTTATAGCTGAAATGGAAATGTTTGATCTCTCCTTGTTGATTTATTTCCTTATTCTCTATTAACCTAAATTAGAATTCTTTCCAGAAAATCACAAAAAACAAAAAGTACTGAAAGGTCATAGCCAATCTCAAATAATGATCAAAGTAAAGAAATATGTAGGCATCTCCTTGAACTCAATATGTTGTTTTTGTACTGTTATACTTAAATTTTCTCAACTACACAATATCTGAAACAAAATCAAATGAAATAGATCTAATTTTCTGTTATTTAGTTCTTGTGTGAAGTATTAGGACTGAATAAACAATGCAAAGAAGAGAGCAATATACTTTCTTATCTGACCAAAGATTAAATGCATACAATCTACTGCTCTTTTATTCGTTTTCACTGATTGAGAAGGTCTTAATAATATTGAATTTTAACTTATGCACCAAAACACTAGATGATGTTAGTCCTACTCCTTTCCACTCTTAGGTGAACAAACACATTCTCTTCTCTTTTCCCCATCTTTTCTGGACAAGTTGATGTTAAACCAGAGTCATTATCATACCTACAATCCTTTCTGATTTATGTCTTTCATGGGCTTTCTGTTGCCTGCATAAAACAATGTGTTTCACAAGCCGCTCACTCTTTACCAAATAAAAGTAAGAGTTCATTTTCTGAAGGATGTAAGGGATTTAAAGTGGTGTCTCAGTTTACCCATCAGCATTTCCCTGAAGTGATCACCCATCAAGAAGTAGAAGACAGGGTTGATAGCACTGTTCAGAAAGGCCAGTGGTCGAGTCACAGTGTATAAGGACTTGATGATGACTTGTGTGCACTGGTTCTGCTTCCACCTGTCCAGGCGCGAAGCAATCCTCATGTTCCGCATAACGTGGTAAGGTGTAAAGAGCACGGAGAAGATCACCACCGCCATTATAACTAAGTGGAGAGGTTTATCAAGGGGCAAAGCTGTAGTGAGCTGTCTGCTTCTCTGCTTCAGGAAGACCACAATCTTGTAATAGAAGAAGCACATCACAGCAAGAGGAATAAGGAATCCCAACAAGGTTAGGCACATGCTGTAAACGAGATTGTATCGAGGGTCTCCAGAACTTGCATAATCAAGACAATTGGTGCCTTGCTCGGTTGAAGTGGGATTTATAAGAGGGAGTATGGGTAATAGCTCTAAGGTTACTAAAACCCAAATAGCCAAAGAGATTAAAACAGCAAACTCTTTCTTCTGCAGAAGATGTTCTCGAAAAGGATACTTCATGAGCATATATCGATCGATACTGATAAAAGTGAGAAAAAGGATGCTGGTGTAGAGGTTGGCATGAAGCACATACCGGTTGATGATACAGAGCACATCTCCATACATCCAGGTTTGGTTGGCATAGCTTCTCATCAGCATGGGAAGGGTACACAGGAAAGCTAAGTCAGAGATGGAGAGGTTGAAGAGGTAGACATTGCTGCTATTCCAGCTCTTCAGACAGAAGAGATAGCCAAAAACAACAGCAGTATTTCCAAGAATTCCTAAAATGAACTCAATCCCATAGAAAATGGAAAGATAGTACTTTTGCAAAGCAACCTGTGCTGCAAGCCAGTTTCTACAAGTTGAATTCCATGCCTAAAAAAGAAAGAAATGAGATAAACACTAGAATATCTTTAACAGCAAACTGTACAGATATAATAAAATAACATTGATAGGTGCACTATAGAGAATATGTTACATCAAGGAGGACTGCATGCATGATAGCATGCATGTATCATAATATAATACTTCCAAATCATGTATGGAATAGTTTGAATTGTGTACTAGGAACCAGGTCCATATCAGTAGGCAAAACGAAGATCCTAATCTGAGACAATATACAGTGTTCTCAGTTCATAAACTTAATTAGTTCCATGGTTCTAGAAACACAACCACATTCATGTTTTTACAAGTAAGATGGCCACAGTTTTGTTCCTCACCAATACAGAGTTTGCAAATCAAAAACAAAATTATGCCAAACATTTAGGTTTGTGAACCAAATTATTTGCCAATAAATTTATTCATTAATCAAGGTACTACTATATACTCTTCTGGGATGAAATAAAACATAAAGAAATGATGTAATGTAATAAAAGATGCTTATAAGTGAAAGAAATGAGTAAGGGTGAAAATGTTAAGAGAGTTTTTGAGTAGAATGAAACATTGAGCTATTTTTACTTCGTGACCACGTAAATGCCTTACTATGAAATGACATTTAAATGGAAATTTAAATGAAGACACGAAAAGAGCTATGTCTATATCTTGAGGAAGTATGTTCCAGACATAGAGAGAGCCCCCACAAACCCCTCAGATAAAAAACACATAATACTTGGCAAACAGCAAAGATGCCAAGAAGAGTGTAAAAAGTTAATGAGGAGGAGAGTCTAATACACTGTTGTGTTGTCATAACTTACCATAGGCCCTTGTATATTGTAGTTGTTCAGCAAATTTTGCTGAGTCAAACTGAATTGAATCATAACCTATAAGATACAGAGATTGTTAGAATTTCAATGTTCCCATTTTAATAGTCTTTGATTTTTTTCCATTTTACAAAACGTTTGCTTTTTATTAAATTTAGAAAATAAAACTTGTTTTAACATACAATCTTTTAAAATATGAACTATGAAACTGCAAATACTCTTATTTTTTTTCAGTTCTAGGGATCAAAATCAGGACTGTGTGCTTCCAAAGTAGGCACTGTACCACTTGAGCTAAATTCCCAGCCCTTCGGCTTCTACTGCTTATTGAAAGTTGGTAACACACAAGTTCTGTGCTCACCACTTTCCAGGGAGTATTCATTTAATATATATATCAGTGGCATAATAAAGTGAGATCTGTTTTTTTTTTTTTTATTTGTTGTTGGTTTTTGTGTGTGTGTGTGTTTTTTGTGTGTGTGTGTTTTTTTTGTGTGTGTGTGTGTTTTTTTTGTGTGTGTGTTTTTTTTTTTTTTGTGTGTGTGTGTGTGTGTGTGTGTGTGTGTGTGTGTGTTTTCCATAATCATTTCCCTAAAGCTTGGAAAATTAAATACCTTGCTAATTTAGTCAGTTGCTCCTGCTAAACAATATATCTTACACTGTCTAATTTATACACAATAAAAATGTTTTTCTCATGATTCTGGGAAGTCCAGGATCACGGTGCCAGCAGATTCAGCTTCTGGTGAGGGGTCACCCTTTGCTCCAGAATGGTGGTTCTTGCTTCATTCTTTTTTTTTTTTATTGAAATCTTTATTGGTACATTACATATACGGTTCTTGCTTCATTCTTATGATAATGACTTCAAGGGTCAAAGCGGCTTCCTTCAGTCTCTTTTATCTGAGAACCAATCCCAGTCAAAAGGCAGAGCCCTGATGGCTGGCTCACTTAATTCTGACCTTACCAATTATCTCCACATGGCTTAACTCAGTGGTCACTTCTCATGTGTCTTAAATTCTCAGCTACTCATGACACTCTTTGTCTTCTGTGACATAACATTATCCTAGTTTTCTTCTTTCTCCTCGACTCTGCTTTGAAGGTTCCCTCATAGTTCAAGTGCTAGATGTTGAAGTCCTCAAAACACAGTTCTGGGCTCCTTTATCTTAATAATCTGTCCAGATAATTTCATCCACTTTTGAGATTTAATGACGGTCTCCATATCAGTAATTTCCATGTATCTAACCAGCCCAGACCTATTTTAACAGCTGTAATTGTTTACACGTATTGCTACTGATTAATTTCTCACAAGCATAAACACTCCAACTTCCTAACCAGCCATGCAGCATGGCAACCTCTCTCAGTAAAACAGATGGTTCTGTGTCTCTCCAGGGCGCACCACAGGAATCCATGCACTGTCAGTGGTGAACAAGCTGCCGAGTCTTTGCGAATAATTCATGAATGTTTCTCAAAACTATTACAGTTACCCAAGTCTTTCATCTAGGCCAGTCCATCAACATCTCTGTATTGGACTATATCACATTTGCCTGTTGTTTCCTTATAAAACTTTTTAAAAATCTTTATTGATGCATTATATGTACAAATCATGATTGCACTCAACAATGAGAATTTGCACTCAGTATATGACACAATTTAATTCTGATTTTTTCCCATTCCTTTACCCACCCTACCACTCAGCCCCCATATACATCAGCTTTGTCTCCTCTCTTTTTTATTATCATCTCAATATATTTCCCCTCATTATTTAAATGACTTTGCACAGTCCAAATCCATCTTGGGGACTCATGATTTTATTATGCAACTTATGTACTTCACTTCAACCTCAACTTATACATTTTTATACTCATCTTTCTCTCTGTTTTGTGAGTGCACAGAAATCAGTCCCAAAGTGGAGTGCCCTCTGTCTGAATCTGTTTCATTCTCTTGTGACTTCTGATCCAGCATATACTGCATCTTGTTTCTATATTTCTTTCAGGTATTGGTTCAAGTGAGGATTTCCCAAAATATGTTCTCTGTACCACCCATCTTTTTTAGGCCCTCCCCTCCTATTATATACTGAATTTGTTAGCATTTTTCAAAAACTTTGCTTGACAGGTCTACCTTTTACATCTGGCACAATGGCTAGAAGATAGTAGTTGGTTTGGAAACACAAGTTAATTAAAGACATGGTTATAAATGACCACTCACAAGGCAGTTTTATAAATATTTTCTCCAATTCAGTTAAATAGCAGAACCATCAAATTGATCACATTGTTGATTTCTCTATAAAGGCTAACATTCTGTAGTTCAAAATCAGTAAAGTTTTAGTGAAAGCTTTGGTATAAAATAAATATATATAAAGTAAAATTTGATACTATAGATAGTCTGGGATTAATTTCAGAAATTTAAGCCTGTATTTAAGAATTTATTCCTGAAGTTAACAAAAATATGAGTACCAAAGTATTTGTTTCTATTGATTAGATTCTAAAAAGTTTTATTTGTCTTTTTTCCTTTGGGTGAGCTGGATTTTATACATCTTTTTTTTTTTAAGTGAAAAGCAGGATACATATGATAACACTAAATTTTAGAATCTTAGACATATTTGAAAGGGTTGATAAACTTTTAAGGACTAATATACTTTATTTTCCAAATCAAGTATTTTTTCCCCTATTATCATCAACTGCTTCTTGCCACAGTCTCATACCTTCAGAGAGACTTCTCTTTCTTGTCTTCTAGGAGGTACCAGTCCTCTCCTCTCTGTCCTTTCACTGTTTGAAGGTTTTTATGACTGAAAGTTTGCTCAGGCTTTAAATGAATTTCTCATAGCAATCTGGTGGGTCTTTATGTCGCACTATGGGTATTTGGAATGCTGGTGCACACATTCAATGGAAAATTAAGACAAGAATTCACTTATTTCATTTTTAAAAGTTTTCTATTTTTCTATCATAACTAAGTCATATTTCTGCCTCAAAAAGCTGGATTTTCACAGTAGTTTGAATAACTTAGGTACTGCAGAAAGTTTTGGTTGCTATGAACAAAACATTTATCCATGAAGATGTATGCAACTTGAAGGTAGATCCCTGAGGACTGCTTGCTGTTCAGGCAAGTTAGGGACCAAATGGAAGGGATGGAGAAGCTACTTTCTGGCAGGCAAAGGAGGCTGGAAGTAAAGATAGAGAATGCTAGGGCTGAAAGAAGAAAAATGAATAACTGATTTTATTTGTTCTTTTCATTCAGTCATATTCTTGTCTTTCCTTGTAATCTGATTGCTTCATTCTTTTTAAAATTAACTTTTCAAAATGTATGTGCAAAATACATTTTAATTATGCAATTCCCACAGCATTCAAACAGAAAAAATAGTCTTTGTGCCAACCATTCTTAGCATTTGGTCACCCTTCTAAATATTAATATTATTTTAACATATTCATAAATATGAGATTAATTTTTAACTATTTTGTAATCCATTCTAACATATTTATTTCATGCTGAATTTTTTCTAAATCTATGATATTTATAAATTTTGATTTTATAAAGGTAGGTTATTCGGTATTTGTAGGCTAATGTAACTTCATGAATACCCACAATTGTGAAGACATTTTATAACAGATATAATTATATACTGAGTTTTTTCAGTATGGCCATAGAAGTTGGACAAATTGGGGAAGTAAGTTGTTTCTTTCGTGATTAAAGAGAAATTTTTTTCTTGAAAAATTATCAGTTTCTCTTCCACTTTCCAGTAATTGTTAGTTATAGGAAATGAAAGTTAGGACACCATAAAAACTGAGTTAGATAAATTATTTCTAACAATTTTGTTTAAAAGTATTGATGATTTAAATGAAATTATTAGTTCCTGGTCCAGAACTATATCTAACATTGTTGGAAATAACAAATTAGATGCAGTATCTGAATTATTCACATACAGATTAGCAGAACCTCTTTTTAATTTGAGAATTGTTTTTCATTTTTATTTGATATTTTCCAGAATTTAATTTTATACAACTATCAAACTTTGTGGAATTTTAATTTTGAACTGCTACTATAATGCAGACCTAAAATGATCTTTTCATTAGTAAACAATTAAAATGAAAATATACTGATGCTAAAAAGATACAATAATTCATATTGATATCTTAATATTCTATACTCCATAAATCACTCAAGAAAATAAGTTAATAAAAAATTGTTGCATTACATCAAAATTTGTGTTTCATAATGTCTTTTAAGAATATAAAATTTGAGACTTTCTAGAAAATAGAATAAGTTTTTTTAATTTTCTACTTTCTTTAGCAAACTATATTCTTGAATCATCTTATTTTATGACAAGTACTAAATTTAATATTTAGGATACTTTCTAATATCCTCTGACACATTATTCTCTACAAATAAAACACACAAAACAGCTTATTTCAGATAATTTAAGTTCATTTTTCTGTGAAGAGTTCTGTTTATTCAAGTGAAACATACTATTAGTTTTACTGAAAGATGTATTACTGACACATTAGCAAATATACTAGACTTGTGTAAATTAAATACATTTGGTATTGGCCATTAAAACATTTCATTTTGAAAAAAAAACTAACTGTAAAGGTAAAATTATGACTTACTGTTATTTTCTTTTATCACTTTTCATCTACTAAGAACAGTTCACTGACATATAAACATTCACCACTCACAGACCACTTTTTAAAGACCAGCCCCGCCCCCGCCCCCCAGCGCAGCAGGCAGCCGGGCAGCATTTTCCATAACCCAGAGACATGAGCTGCAGCACAGCTTACCGTTCTGCTGGAAGCTCTCCCTCCACAGAACCTCTGCCAGCAACTGGATACCACTTCTGACCCAGTCCTGGGCTGCTGGACATGGTTAATGCAGTCTTATTTGCATATCATGCAGCCAAAATTAATAATTCAGAAGACCAGGGATAATTTATTCAGTCAAATTTCAAACTCAGAGATGTTCACGTAGAACCTCTGTGGAATGGATACATAAAACAAATGACTCATGTTGCAGAGGACACTTTTAAAGAGAGTTTAAGAAACTGTATTTTAAATAATTTTCACATTTACTTTTAAAACATTTCATTTATCTGTATATTTAATAAGGAATAGTGCACATTTATGTTGGGTATACAGTTGGATCTGCTTTTTCTTTATTTTCCAAATGTCAATGAATCTTTAATAGGCACACAGTAACTGAGCTGTTAACAGAAAATTTTGAGAGAATTATAAAAATGAAAATCTTGGGAAAAACCTGAATATAAACCCTGTAAATGTGTTAGTGAAGGGATAATAAAGCTTTATTTTTTTTTCCATTTTACTTTCTGTGATTAAATTCAAATGACACACTAAAAAATACATCAGGCAGCTATGGATTAGGGAGAAAGGTGTTGTCTAAGTCAGATGACCGTAGGAAAGAGCAATTTGCATCCTGATTGATGCTCTGCACAGTGTCTGCAAGCATATTACTCCATTTCAGGAAGGAAACTCATCTGGCTCTTTCTGAGGATGGTATTAGTTTCATATTCAAGTAAACACTTTCTCTGCTTCATGTGAAACATTAGCACTGCATAGAGGAAATCCCTAACTGTACAGGCAACAGCAATTCAATCCAAATGTCATATAAGTTGGGGACAATGTTGAGATTGTAACAAAAAAGTAAGGAAACAAATTTTATATATATGGGGGGGTGGTAGGGTGGGTGGGGCTATGGGAAAAAATGAGAATTAAGTTGTGTCTTATACTGGTACAAATCCCCATTATGGAGTGCAATCATGATGTGTATATTTAATGTACCAATAAAGATAATTAAAAAAAAATGTCATATAAGTTGAATGTAAAGTTAGAAATGACAAAGAGAAGTCCAAAACAGAAAATTTATTACAGTAATCTGCCTAACTAAACATTGAACCCTACCCCTAAGTATCAGAGCCTAAAACTCTGAAACTTCAAGATATTATATAAATATTTTATATAGATATATATAATTATATATGAAAGATTAATGTATATATGTATAGGCATCTATATAAAATACATTTTTATATAAAATATTGTCTTAATTTTTTGAGTTCCTGTAATATACCAAATACTGCATTAAAAGCCTTAATTCATTGAATCCTTAAAGCAATTCCCTGATATTTTCCTTAGTTTTAAAAAATTTTACAGACTAAAAACAGTCTCAGGGAGATTAATTTCTGAGTCACAGAATTAGAAAGGAGAGAACCTGGAGTTTAAACCTGTAAACTTCCTTTTGGAAAGTACTTGGTTTGATTTTTGTCCATCCAAAAGACTGAGTGATCACTGACTTGAAATGCACAGTTTTTAAAATTTGAAAATTAATGGCATATATCTTCTACTTTTAAAGGAAGAGAGGCTATATTATTACTTTGGTATGTAATTTTAAAGAGGAGACAATGTTTGAACAGCCATTGTCGGTCTTGTTGATTTTAGACACGAATTAACAGACCTCTCCAAGCAGGAAAGGCGGGGTTTCCACTGTGATTCTTTGGAGGATGCAGGTGATTCTCCCTCGGTGAGACGTGGGGACATCCCCAGAGCTTCCTCTTTCTTCTTCCCACTTCCCAACTATAACAAAAGTGGTCTATACTTCTCCTTTTCACTAGACAAATAATCCTAACTACAACCTTATGGCCTTACTTTCCTAGTGATTTCCTCTCTGACATGGTCCCCACAGCCTTCAGGTTCTTTCCACTGACAACTAGCATGATTTAGGGAACAGACACAAGGATTTTGCTCCTTTATTTCTGTTCTCTTCATTCCATGCAGCTGTCAGTACACCCACAGGAGAACAGCTACTCTGAGGAAGGCCAGATGTAGGGCAGTGAATGAGGCTAGATCATAGGCGTATGGGTGGGGCAATCTCAAAGGCTCTCCTATTCAGCGAGGCCATACTTCTGACTTACTGCTTCATCATGTGTTTTTTTTAATAAAATGGAATATTACTCAACCATAAAGAATGATAAATTAGAGACATCTATAGATAAATGGATGCACCTTGAGGCCATACTCATAAGTAAAATAAATAGAATACAGAGTTTCTCACACTAGAAATGAGATCCAAAATACAAGATAGGTATTTGTGAAATAGGAAGAAAATGACAAAGTGAGGGAAAGGATGTGGGGGCAGAGGAAAGTGAAGAAGGGAAAGAAAAAAAATTGATGGTAAAAGGAAAAAATGGAAACAAAGCTTATGTATACAAGGAAGGTGTGGGGTTGTAGGAAAGGCAGGAGAATGGGAAAAATGAGAATCGAAATATATTATGTAGAGGTGCAAATTCTCAATGAAGAATGTGATCATAATGTATTCCTAAAATGTACCAATAAATTCAATTTATTTAAAAAATAAAAACTAAATTTATTTTTTATAGGAGATAATTATCCCTATTTCATAAAACTCATTGTATCACATGAATTAATATTGAATGTGTAAAGGATTGGGAATACAAGAGAAGCTCATGGAAAATAAAAATACTAATTATTAAATTCAAGAAAAAAAATGGGAAAGAATCAAAATGTTGAGTAAATTTAATACAAATTATAATCTCCACTTATATCTATTGAATATTTACTCTAAGCATTAATCTCTTCAAATATAAACAGGAATTTAATGAAGTATATAATACTAATATCTTTATTTTTTAATTTTCTATATTTTTAGGTTTTTTGAGACAGGGTCTCACTTTGTGGTTCAGGCTGGCCCTGAGCTCAGCCTCAAACTCACATCACAGCAATCCTCCTGCCTCTGCCTCCCGAGTGCTGGGATTACAGGCATAAGCCACCATGCCCGGCACTGTGGTATGTGGTACTGATTGCTGCTGGGTGTGAGTCTCCACACCCAGTATGGTATGTGGTTACCTGGGAATCGAACCCGGGCCCTTGCGCTTCCAAGACAGGCGCCGGAACCACTGAACTAACTCCCTGGCCCACTAATATCTTTATTTTTGATGAAGAAACCGCAGTCTAAAAAAGAATAAATTATCCATAACTACACAGCTAATAAATGATGGAAAAACTTGAGGACCTGTCTTTCTTATTTCTTTATCTAAATTTTTGAGTTTTACTCTGTTTACCTTGTGATAAAGAAGAAAATCATTGATATTAAATAGTTTTTCCATAAATTGAGCAATTTATGTGATTTTATAAAATAAATGAGTTTATAATAATAATGAATTTAATCAACAAGATTTACTGGTTGTCAAATTTAATCATTTAGATCTTTAAAATGAACAGAACATTTTAGACATAAAGTCAAGCTTAAAAATAAATCATAGAAGTGTTTATGAGAAAATTCTGTTAGTAACATTTCTGAGCATGTTTGTAAGACACTTTTTTTCTACAGTACAAGTTGTCTGTGTGGAAAACAAACTGGTCTAAGGGTCACAGGGAATCATAAGTAGGGAAAGAGGAGGACATTTAATAAATTCAAGGAATTTCCTCTATCCTCTTAAAGGAACAGAGTACTCACAACTCAAAGGAGTTCAATAGAAACAACATTGTTAAGTAGGGTATTTTGTGTGTAGCTAGGTAAATATAAGCAAAACTACATGACTATGTCTCTGCTCAAAGAATGGTTTATGTTTTTACAAAGAGACTGGCAAAGAGAAGACATAATAGATGATGCTAATGCTCACAGGTAAGCCTCCAGATTCTAGAAATTAATCAAATGGCATCAACAATATTTATTTTACTACAGGAGAATAACTGTTTCAAGCTGGGCATTCAAGATGAGGCAAAATAATCTGTCTTCTCTATAATATAAAATCTGTTATATCAGAGTGTCATATGTTATGTAAAAATTTGGATTAGTACTTTTATATTTAAAATGTGCACTACATAGTAGTCCTGGGCTTGATTATAAAAATTATTCTGAGCAGAATTATATCCCTATTATTCCAGCTACTTGAAAGACCAACGCAGTAAAATGGCAAGTTGGAAGCCAACCTGAGCAACTTAGTGAGATCTTATCTCAAAATACAAAAAACAAAAACAAAAACAAAAACAAAAAAGGTGCTGTAGATGTAGTTTGGTAATAAGAACAACTTTTAGTTCACTCTCTATTGCCACAAAATGAACAACAAAGTACATTACTTATAAAATGTATCTAGCTACAGTCAAAGTGTTCTAAATTCCTTGAAGTATTAATCAGAAACCTAGAAACTGCAAATCTATCCTGGCTTTTCAGTTTATATTCAATTTATAATGGATAAGTTATTTTTTAACAAATAAATTAAATATGTATTATTTTACATTTATATAATATGCTCAAGAAACTCAAATATTTCATAGACATTATTTCTAATTAATCCTCAGAATAATGCCATGAGATAGGTAGTATTTTTAATGACTGATACACATTAATTACAAATGTTTCTCTACAAAAATAATGTCTTTCTTCTCTGATAGACATAAATATATTTTAAACTCAAGTATTTGTGTAAAATATGAAGTAAGGTTTAATTTTCTTCCACTGTTCAAAGTATAATATTTTGACTAACAAAAGAAAGTATGCCTGAAGTACAGAAATAACTTATTTATTTGCTAATTATCCTGTCTTTTCCACTTCAAATTTACTTTGTTTTTCATGGATTTGCTTTATTCTTATAAGTTCTTTTATTATGTATAAAACAAAAGCCACTGGGTTACTGTTCTGATGTATATACTGTGCAGACATATTCAATGGACTATTAATGAATTATTCTCCATTACTGTTGCTCTAATATATAATTTGTCCTTGTATAAATGGACAAGAAGTAAAACTGACATTTTAGTAATTGAATTTTAGTAAATTGCATTTTAGTAATTGAGTTAAGAGTTTCTTAGATTTCC
Source organism: Petromus typicus (assembly GCA_004026965.1). Taxonomy (NCBI): domain Eukaryota; kingdom Metazoa; phylum Chordata; class Mammalia; order Rodentia; family Petromuridae; genus Petromus; species Petromus typicus. The sequence goes on from PVIR01012621.1 coordinate 29,056, forward strand.
TGGAGCAAAGGGATTATGCTGTGTTATAAATTAAATAAAGATTACCTGTACCCATTAAAAATTTAGCGGTATGATTCTGTTATAGTGATATCTTTACCTCTAGAATATATTAATCATAGCATTATTATACTTAAAGTTAATACTTATGCTGATATTTATTACAAAACAAAATTAACAAAACTTGCTTTTGCTCACACTGTAATGTATTCAATGCAGAATTTTCAGGTGATAGGAATTCTGAAAAATATAACCAACAAGTAAATCATTATAAAAATGCTACATTTTCTGTCTCTTAAAATTCTTCCTTATCCTGTAGAGATTATATAGTGTTTGTATATAAGTTTCCATAATGTATTTTTTTTTGCATTCTCTAACTTTAAATTTTAATACCACTTGTTTTATTTTTAAAGATTATAGCTTGGTATGTCCATTTAAGTATAAATGATTCAAACTTATCATTTTTTATGGCAGACTAATACTCCATTCTGTAGAAGAACCACAGCTTTTTTATCCAGTCTCCAGTTGATGGACATTTGGGTTGTTTCCAAGATTTAGCAATCACAAACTTAGCTGCTTGAGGATATCCTCATAAGTGAAATAAATAGGTCACAGATATGTAAATATTGCATCTTTTCTCTGGTATGAGAAAATATAGATGTAAATGAGTTCTAGAATTGTATGTTATATATTGTGAAACAGAAAATTCTCAAAGTGAAATAGGGTGAAGGGGGGAAAATAATGAGAATATAATAAAAGAGAAAGGAAACAGAGCTTATGTATATAGGGAGTGGTAGGGTGGGTAGGGCTATGGGAAAAAATGAGAATTAGGTTGTGTCATATACTGGTACAAATTCTCATTGCTGAGTTCAATCATGATGTGTATATGTAATGTACCAATAAAGATTTCAATAAAAAAAGTATAGAGTGGGCATTTGATCTCGAGAAGCACATAGAAGATACTGCATTGAGCTCTTTCATTTTCATGACCACCTGAGTTCCAGCACTTAAGAAAGAATAGTACTGGTGAAGACCAACTTTGGGAAAAAGGAGGTAGCTTGTGTGAAGAGCTGAGGAGCGCAGATGGAAGGGCCTCTTGGGGGGGGGGGGAGTAGCAGAGAGCTTGACAGGGAGCAGTATGTGCATAGCTTTGCTGGCCAGAGAGGAGTTAGGCCCTCACCCACCCCCAGACTATCTCTATGATCAAAAAAAGAAAGAAAAATAACAGCAAACTCCAGAGGGAGGACCCTCAGTTGGCCAGCGTGCACTCATCATTAAGAGAGATATCGCAAACCCAGGCTGGCGAGGAAGCCACTGCCAAGCAGCCTCAAAATGCTAAAGCTTCTGCCAGAAGACCTTTCACTCTGAAGGAAAAACTCTGTGTTCAGTGTGGTCACAGTGAAATTCTCCAGCTGCACAACTTTCTGTTATGCTGAAATAGCCTGTAACTTTGCAATTTTGTTCAAACTTTTTGAACAAAAGTGATTCGTTTTCTTTGTTCTACCATCCCCCCTTTCATTCCATGTCTTTTTAAAGATATCTGCGTACAGCAGTCAGGAACTGGAAATACTAAACTGAGAATACCGGGAAAGTGAGTGAATTAAATAACCTTAATATGTTTCTATTTACTCAATATCAAGATAGTGAGAGAAAGGACAAATGCAGAAGTTGGCCTTTAACTAAGCAAAATCAGAAATTTTTCTTCTTTCTTGATTTGTACTCCATCTTCAAAATTCAGACACTAATATTTCATTGTTTCATTCTTATCCTATTATCTTTTTTCAATAATTAACTAGAAACACATACTAATAACCTACTATGTTTGTGTCATATGGGAAATAAAAGAATAAACATGCATAAAGCCTGTTGCCTTGAAATTTATGGCCTTTTAATACTCAAATCCATTTCAAATTTCTGAAAATGTTTTATAATATATAAAATTTCTGTATTTTTATCACTTCAGCTAATCTAAACTGTGATGGTGGTGACAGTTTGAATCATAGAAGATTGAATTTATAACATATTATTTCCAAAGAGAATTCAGCTAGAACCTTCATGGTGAACTCCAATCCCCCGATAGTCCCACATATTATATCAACTAATCTCTAGCTTTTATACAATCCCCAACTAACAAAAATCTCCTTTTGACTTCCTAAATCAAATGAGTTTAATACAGCATCTTAAAAATATATAAAATTTTTGGAAAAATTTTACATCATGTGAGTTTTGAGTTTCACATGAAGCAAATTGGTGGTGTGAGTGATGGATGGCAAATGAGAAGCCTACAGGCAGCTCTCTGCCTGCCTGAGTCTATGGGAGGCATTACTGTGAAATATGCTGTAGTTTTGCTGTGCAAAACTTAATCTTCATCTATTTCTAATCTTATACTACTTCTCCAGGAGTAAGCATCAAGTAAAAATATCTCTGCCACTCTTTGTAATAGTTTATATACAATATGTTTATATAGTTTGGTTTTACGAGAAGCTTTCCTTGACATATAAATTATCTGATTCTACCATATGAAAACTTACAGGGCCAGGGATTTAGTTCAAGTGGTACCAGGCCTAACTTAGAAGTACAAGGACCTGAGTTTGATCCCTGGTACAAAAAAAAACTTTGTCTTAAAAAATACAAGAATTTTTCCCCCAATTTTTTCTGCCTGTTCATGATTCCTTATTTTTCCCTGGTTCCTACAAAACTCCCAGTAAAAAGTTTGTCCACAGTTGATATTTTAACTACCATCACTTACTGTAGTTTTTAAAAAATATTCATATACTTATTTGCCATTTGTACTTCTTCATTTGAGAAATATATATTCAACTGTTTTGGATTAGATATTTTATTTCTTTAATTGCATTTATTGGTACATTTTACATATATATTATGATCACGCTCAACACTAAAAATTTGTACTTTTACATGACTCATCTTAATTCTCATTTTTTCCTTTTCCCCTCCCTACCATAGCACCTCACATACAAAAGTTTTGCTCCTACTTTTCTTGTTTTTTCTATCAATTTTTTTCCTTCCTTTCTTTATTTTCCCTTACCCCCTTTACCTTTTCCCTTTGACCATTTTCTTTCTATTTCATAGTATCCATCATACATTTCAGACTTCATTTACACCTTTAGTTTCTCATACTAGAGAAAAGATATGATATTTACACACCTGTGTTCTATTTATTCCACTTAGGAATATGTCATCAAGGTACATCCATTTAAGTATAAATTAGTTAAAGTTATAATTCTTTACCACTAATATTCCAGTTTGTTTAAAACAAAAATCTATCTTCTTTGTCCAGCTTCTGTACCTTTCAACATTCACCAAAATAAAGTCAAAGTAGATTAGAGACTTAAATATTAAAACAGAAATATTAAACCTACTGAAAGTCAGGTTAGGTACAACTTTCTGAGAAGCTGCTATAGAGAAAGACACTATGAAGAAAACCTCAGTACCGCTGGACTAGAAACAACTAGTTAGCAGAAAAAACTCGGATCTTATCTTATTAAAAAACTTCTGCACAGCAAGAGAAACCACCACCACCACACGGAAAAAAGCCCTACAAGTTAAGGAAAAACTTTTATCAGCTACTCCTCAGATGTAGTTTAATGGTTATACTAAATGTAAAATTTTTATCATAAACTTCTTTAAACTAATATTGTAATATGCTAGGGTCTAAATATCATATGAATTAGTGTTTCAAAAGTTTTTCTTAATATAGTTTCTATGATCTTATTATGAACTTACTATCTTATGAACTCATGCAGCATCATTATAAACTTAAAGTTTTTCAAAGTATTAGTGGGCTGGATGACTTGAAATCTGATTTACAGGCTTTGAAATAATCACATTTTTGTAAGTATGTGGAATTTGTGAACAATGGAAGAAAGTTGTTCATTTTTGCTTATTATATAATTTTCTTTTTAAACTGCAGGAAGAATTATGCATACAGAACAAGAAAAAAGAACAAGTTTCAAAATATCATTCCTCAGAGAAACAAAAATCTACTGACAGTGAAAGCAATGTAAGGCAGAATTCCCTGTGTGGGTCCATACTTTTAGAAACCCAGAAGACAGTGAAGAAGAATCAGTCACAGACAGGGGTTGAGAAGAGAATCTTTTCAAAATCCAGAACATCAAAGAATGATGCTGACAGAAAAGTCTTCGGGGAAAATATATGTCCACATCAGGGTGCAGAAGAACTAGTGAACAAGTATTTTGTGTGTACCAGGCTCTAAATGCTGGACGTAAAATTAGAAAATTGCAAGGAATCAGCCCTAGTTTTCTTCTTACCTGATCAATTGTATATTAACTGTAATTCAAATAGACTACCTTGCCTATGAGATTTATAACTGCCTCTATTTATTTGCATAGATGGAAAGGATTTTGCTGAAATTTATATACTTCTTTTTTTTTAAATTGAAATCTTTATTGGCACATTAAATATACACATCATGATTGCACTCAACAATGAGAATTTGTACCAGTATATGACACAACCTAATTCTTATTTTTTCCCAGATCCCAGTTTTTACCCACCCTACCGACCCTACCACCCTTACTCCTTATATACATAAACTTTGATATCATTCTTTTTTGTTATAATCTCATTATTTTCCCTCTTCTCCCCATTTTGCTTTGAGTATTTTCTATTTCACAGTATAGAATATACAATCTAGAACTCATTTACATCTATATTTTCTCTTACCAGAGAAAAGATGTGATATGTACACATCTGTGTCCTATTTATTTCACTTATGAGGATATCCTCAAGGTATGTCCATTTAAGTAGAAATGATTCAAACTTATCATTTTTATGGCAAAGTAATACTCCATCCTGTAGAAGAACCACAGCTTTTTTATCCAGTCTCCAGTTGATGGACACTTGGATTGTTTCCAAGATGTAGCAATCACAAACTGAGCTGCTATAAACATGGGTGCACATATGTCACTGTGATATGAGTCTTTTAATTCTTGTGTGTATAGACCTAGCAGAGTGATAGCTGGGTCAAATGGGACCTCCAATCCTAGCTTTTTGAGAAATCTCCAAACTGATCTCCACAGGGGTTGTATGAGTCTACAGTCCCACCAACAGTGGAGAAGGGTTCCTTCTTCTCTGCAGCCTCGCCAACATTTGTTTTTGGCTAATTCTGAAATGACAGCCATTCTTTGTGGAGTGAGATGAAATCTCAGTGTTGTTTTCATCTGCATCTTTCGAATGACTAATGATGTTGAGCATTTCTTCATATACTTCTTAGCTGCTCTTATTTCTTCCTCTGAAAAATATCTGTTCCTTTCAGATGCCCATTTTTGAATTGGGTCTTTAAATTTGGGTGGGTTGATTTTTTTTTTTTTTTTGAGCTCTTTATATATTCTAGATAGTAACCCCTTGTCTGAGGAACAGCTGGTAAAGATTTTTTTCCCACATTGTTGGTTGCCATTTTGCTCTGTTGGTGGTTTCCTTTGCTGTGCAGAAGCTTTTTAAAATAATGAGGTCCCATTTGCTGATTTCTCAGACATCCTTGTATTAAAAACAGTGGTTAGATGCCACGAAGTAGATGGCAATGCCTTAACCGTATGTGTGTTGTCAGGCCCAAGGGCCTCTTCTATCCTTGTCAAGAGGAGTGCTAACCTTCTCTCCTTTCATACAACACTGTACTTCTTGTTAATCTAATTTGAATATTATGACTTTAAAAAGTTACTCATATTTACCTATCATAATTTATAAAGCTTTGTTGTAAGGGTTCTATAATACAAAGTTATAAAGTTTTGGATAAAATTTCATTTTGGGTATTATAAATAAAATAATAAATATAATTTTTCTAGGACAAAAATCATTATTGTCACAGATACTATTAAATTGAATAACAAAAGGAAAAGAACATGAATCAATTGTACATGCTAAGAGTAGAGTCAATGAATATTACATTTACAGAGAAAAGACTAGTGTGAATCAATGAAACATTTCTACTTAGAGCAAGAAACAAATATACAAAAACTGTGTTAAAGTATTTTTTATTTCATGTAAGGATTTTTGCATTTCACATTTTCTGGTTCAATCTTGAAATATTTTTAAATTGTTTTGCTTAAGGTAGTTGTATAGTCACATGTAATTGTTTTAAATATCTATATATTCATCTAGTTTTTCCCAGTGGAAAATATTGCAAAATTTTATACTATGTCATTAGGAGGAGATTAACATTGACTTATGGAATTTACATCACTTTGAGGGGGCATCATGCTACTCTTCTATCTCATACCTGCCTCCCACCACCCCAAGTCCTTGTGTTCTCCTTTTCTACAATCTTATCACCTTGAAAATGTGTAAATAAAAGTTGTGCATATATAGTTTGCTCCTTTTTATTGCTGACTCATGCTCATAGTATGGAGAAGCCACAGTTCCAACAATTCATGGATATCTGAGTTATTTACATGTTGTGCATCATGAATAAAGCTACTATGTTATGCATGTATTGATTTTTGAAATGTTTTTCTTTCTACGGTGTAACCTTACTGGATGATAAAATAGTTGCTTGATTAATGTTTTAAGAAATATCACTATTTTCTAGTGAGACAGCACCATTTTTAATTGCTGTCAGCAATGGATTTTTAAGGAATCTAAGATTTTTTTTGCATTGTCACCAGTGTCTGCTGTTATTATGATTTTATTTCAGCTGCTCTGATAGCTACTTAGTGATATCTCATGGTGTATTGATCTTATACCTCCTTTAGAATATGGAATATAACTTTATGTTATTATTTTCCTTTTGAGTATCTTTTTCAGTGAAATGACTGCTCATATAGTTTTATAATTTTCTAATTGTATTTTTAAAAAAGTTTTGTTTTGAATGTTCTTTATGTATTTTGGATATTATTCCTTTGTCAAATAGGTGTTGTTGATCCTTCTCCCCAGTCTGGAACAACATTAGATTGTTACTGCTTTCAAGAGGCTTTGAAGGTGGCGTTCTAATGCTAACAGTCTGGATTTACTCATGTAGTCTTCCCTTGAACCGCTCTGGCACAGTTACTGCCCAAATTTTGCTTGATCCCCTGGTAACCACATAACAATACTGGGTATGGAGACTCACACCCAGCAGCAGTTGGGTGCCGAGCGTGGTGGCTCACACCTGTAATCCCAGCACTTGGGAGGCAGAGGCAGGAGTCCTGCTGTGATGTGAGTTTGAGGCTGAGCTCAGGGCCAGCCTGAACTACAAAGCGAGACCCTGTCTCAAAAAGAAGCAAAATCATTCAAATGTCATTGGGAAACACTTTAGTACTCAGATTAAATGGCTTATATCTTGGCATTATATGTGTCCCCAAATTATTTTAAAACCTGTATAAAAAGCACCTTAATAATGGTAATGCCATGCAGGTATACAGAGAAAGTTATTCTGAGTATAAAAAAGCACACATTTTTTCCCTTTTGTTGTGAAATTTTGTCAGAAGTAATTTGAAGGAAAAATAAAGGAGTTAGAAAGAGAATTTTCAATGTAACTAAAAAGGAAATATTACTTACATTTTAAATGAAACTTACTCTGTCATTCAAGCAATACAGTTTTCCCAAATCACAGAAATTTGTAAGCCAAATGGTTACAGATGCAGACATAATGAATACCTATATGCATTCCAGTTGAAATATGTAAAATGCAGTATTATTTTAATACTAACTTTGCCTTACTAGTTGTACTAAACTAATAAAGAACATAGACCAAGTACCTATGTTTGGTAAGCGTATGATTTGATCCATTATATTGAGATATAGGTCATAGAAACAAAATGGATATTCACAATTATGTTAATGAACATAATAATTAAAAATCATTCTTCAGAAGTCCAGACAATATTTTCACACAAATGTACACCTTCAATTCCATCTACACACATTCGTCAACAAATACTTGCTTATACAGCTATTGGTGTGTTACGTCTCAGGAAACTATATTGTTAAATTTTCAGGCTGGTTGATGACAAGAACAACTTAGTTTCACTTTCTTGTGAGAATATTCTTACCAAGGAAATGGAGAGACCCTTTAAAGGAACAGCTATTTTCCCTTAACCTCTACTTTTCCGACTCCTAGGTGTGAGACACTTAACGTGCCCCACTCCACAAATCCTTGTATTTTCCATCATTACTAAATTAGGAACTGGCACTGGCATACACATACATAACAAAAATGCATATGGTATTATGTGTGTGTGGATCTCCTATCTACCCACTGATCTATCACTATAATCAAAGATTGCTTTTCCACTACTGTTTATCAGAAACTTTTCTAAGTAAATTAGAAAATAAAAAGTGAGTTATGGTTCTTCATTAACTATCTAGCAGCATCTCATTTAAAATTAAACATCAAAACAGTACTGGCATTGTCTTATTTATCCTTCTGAGTCAAAAACTCATATTTCTTGAAAATGGATGATAATTAAACAAATGTTTATAGAAATGACTACTGGAAAATTCCTTAGACCTCTTCATGAGCACACTCAGATTCTTTTTATGAAAAAATAATATAATAGTAAAATAAAACAATGTAAGATATGTTCCAAGAGTAGCTAAAAGGCCTTTTTAAAAAATGATATTTGCCCTCATGAGGAAATAATAAATAGCCACTTCTGTTTGGACATAGCAGACAGGAAGTTGAGTGCTTATGCCTCTGGTCACTGAAAGTCATGGTAAGAGTATAAGAATCTTTAAAAAGATCCTGTGCCTCTTCACCACCCTGGAGTGTCCCAGCTAGGCACACTGCATAATCTTTCTTCATAGTCTCCCTTTGAAAGAAGAATTCATACTCTAGCTTCTGGCAAGAATAGCTCACTTTTTCACTCCTGGAATAATATATATTTTTTAAATGTCTTAATACAAAGAGACTTAAACTACTTATCTTGGCCAAAAGGGAAAGAAAACTGTATGAAGTAGATGCTCAGTGTTGATTTATTTCATTCCCTATTTCATTCATGCGTTTATCATTAAATGTAGAAGGACAAAATATTTTTCCAATGAGAGCTAATGATTCATGATTAGTATCATTAAATTTGAAGTGACAATGAATCTGTTTCAATATAGTATTGCTGTTTCAGAAATAAATGGTAAGTGGAATGAAACTATGAGATCCATTTAAATCATAAAACTTGGGTATTATTTAAGTCACCACATAGATACTTGCTATACAACCCTCAGAGGGAAAATTGTGATGCATATCTCAATTTGCACCTATTCTAATTTAGTTTAAAGTTACATATTGCTTGTAGATGTGGTCGTAATGGAAAATAAGATATTCTTTTGATAGCTTTATTGTATTGACTATCATTTATATGGCTCTGTTCTTAAATTTATGCTAGTTTAATGTGTCTTACTTCAAACTCTGCAAGTGTTATAAAGGAAAAAAAAAAAGAATGATAAATGAGTTGTCCCAATAACTTTGGCAATACATTCTTTATGAGGTCCATATACAACTGAATAAAATAAATTAGGAAAAAAATATTACATTGTTATGCTTACAGAGGTGCTTAGCTAAGTGGAAAGACGTTCCTAAAAAATACCTTTTTATGTCCAAGAAACTTATCATGGCATAATCTTAGACAAAATACTATGGTCATATCAGGACCAAGGATGTTCTACTTTGAAGAATTGGTACCCTTCATGTGAAAGGGCTAAAGTAAGTCCATAAGTAAAGTCTAAGAGGTTCTCAAATGAGAACAATTCCATTATTTCAGAATCTCTGCTACAGACATTCTTTAATACATACAGGGCATAACTGCTTTGAATTTTTCTTTTCCCTCTTCTCCATATAGCCTAGCCCACACATGAAATGCAGGATGAAAAGAAAATGGAACTAATGTTCATTCTAAATATCAGCGGCCTTACAAAATTGACGTTAGCTCACATTGAATTATAAAATAGATGCTTTTTCAGATCTGCAATAGGTCAGCATGCTATTTCAGAATAGCTTATCATTCTCCAAAAAAAAAAAAAAAGTCTACATGTGTGAGCACAGAGGTTACCTCACAATGGGTAAACACTAGGAGTTAAGCTTTATATGGAAACTTGCTTTTCTAATTCTGCATGAGAGTTAATTATACTAAAAAGAATTATCTTACTAATAATGTGCCTTTTTTGACATGCTTAACTTCTATGAGATTTAAAAATCTCTGAGAAATAATGCTACAGGACAAAACTGCAACTTTTAATGCTACTCATGACAAGGATTCAGTAAGGAATATCATTTTGATGAGCCCTTTACACTGTTACAGATGTCATTCTGTTTTATTCACATAGTAAAACTATTCACCAATAGTTGAAACTTTACATGAAGACTTCAAAAACATATTACTGTCATGCATTTTTAAGATGTCTGTCTATTTTCCTATAGATTTATTTTCTTTTGTTCAGAGTTCCTTGTCCTAATGGAGCCCATTTCTTGATCTCTTCTATATTTAAATTCCCAGAGCTCACAACTGAGTGATGTTTTATTTCCTGGGACATGAAATCTGTGTCTCCTTTTGCTTTCTTAAATCTGACATCCAAAGAAACCAAGCCATGGCATGGTTTTGTTAAATATTTGAATCAACATATTTTAAGTATGGACTACTTGTATTTGACTACTAAGTCATTTCAAATAAATGTAATTTAAAAGACTCTATCCTTTTTTCAATGAGCTCTGGTATATTTTCCACCATCTCAAATAAATCTGAAAATTTAGAGATACCATTTGCCACAGATATTTTATAACTAATAGATACCTTAATGGTATATTTGCATTATTACTGATATGAGGAAGGTCTCTGTATGTTTTAGGACACAGTCTCTGAGTTAGAACAAAGATACCACATTAAAGCTTTTACTGTATAATATATTTAAAACTGTCATTCACCACTCAAGATCCCCAGAGGAATTGACATGAAGAGGTAATTTGACTACTAAGAGATTTCACCTCTCCTATCTTCTCGCAGATTCACTTGTGGAATATTAAATATGGAACTTAGAAAAATTATGAAATTATCATGTAGCTCAGGATTTCCAAGCATTTTTTATAATCTTTCATATGTTATTTTGCTTAAACTTTATATGTCATTGTGTTACAAGTGCTTGTGGAGCAGAAATAGAAGTAAATCTTTTTAAAAATTATCTTTATTGGTACATTATGAACACACGTCATAATCACATTCAACATTAAGAGTTTGTACCAAAATATGACATGACTTGATTCTCATTTTTTCCCTTTTCCCCCTGACCTGCATCCCCCTACCCACTATACACACAATCTTTGGTTTTTTTCTTTATTATTACCACATTCTCTTTCCCCTCATTATTTACCCTTACACTTTTTCCTTTTAAATATTTTCTATTTTGCAATATCAACTATACATACTACAACTCATTTACAACTTCATTTTCTCACACCAGAGAAAAGATACAATATTTACACATCTGTGACTATTTATTTCACTTATGAGGACAGCCTTAAGGTACATCCATTTGAGTATGAATGACTCAATCTTATCATTTTTAATGTCAGAGTAATACTCCATGCTATAAAAGAACCACATCTTTTTCATTCATTCTCCAGTTGATGGACATTTGGGTTGTTTCCAAGACTCAGCAATCACAAACTGAGCTGTAATAAATATGGGAGCACATATTTCACTGAGAAATGACTCTTAATTCCTTTGTGTATATACCTAGCAGAGCAACAGTTGGGTCTAATGGGATCTGCAATCCTAGTTTTTTGAGGAAGCTCCAAAGGTTGTATGAGTCTACCTTCCCACGAGCAGTGGAGAAGAGTTCATTTTTCTCCACTGCCTCGCCAACAATTTGTTGGCTATTTCTGACATGGCAGCCATTCTTTGTGGAGTTAGATGAAATCTCAGTGTTGTTTTCATCTGCCTCTCTCAAATGAGTAATGATGTTGAGCATTTCTTGATTTACTTCTTTTTTTTTTAATTTTTAAATCTTTATTGGTACATTAAATATACACATCATGATTGCACTCCATAATGGGGATTTGTACCAGCATAAGACACAACTTAATTCTCATTTTTTCCCATAGATCTACCCACCCTACCACACCCCATATACATAAAATTTGTTTCCTTACTTTTTTGTTACGATCTCAACATTTTCCCCTTCTTCCTATTTTACATTGAACATTTTCTATTTTACAATATATAACATACAATTCTAGGACTCATTTATATTTTTATTTTCTCATACCAGAGAAAAGATGCAATATGTACACATCTGTGCCCTATTTATTTCACTTATGAGGATATCCTCAAGGTATGTCCATTTAAGTAGAAATGATTCAAACTTATCATTTTTTATGGCAGAGTAATACTTCATTCTGTAGAAGAACAACAGGTTTTTTATCCAGTCTCCAGTTGATGGACACTTGGATTGTTTCCAAGATGTAGCAATCACGAATTGGACTGCTATACACATGGGTGCACATATGTCACTGTGATATGAGTCTTTTAATTCTTGTGTGTATATACCTAGCAGAGTGATAGCTGGGGAAAATGGGACCTCCAATCCTAGCTTTTTGAGAAATCTCCAAACTGATCTCCATAGGGGCTGTATGAGTCTACAGTCCCACCAACAGTGGAGAAGGGTTCCTTCTTCTCTGCAGCCTTGCCAACATTTGCCGTTGGCTGATTCTGAAATGGCAGCCATTCTATGCGGAGTGGGATGAAATTTCAATGTTGTTTTCATTTGCATCTCTCGAATGACTAATGATGTTGAGCATTTCTTCATATGCTTCTTAGCTGCTTTTATGTCTTGCTCTGAAAAATATCTATTCATTTCAGATGCCCATTTTTGAATTGGGTCATTAAATTTGAGTGGGCTGATTTTCTTTAGCTCTTTATATATTCTAGATAGTAGCCCTTTGTCTAAGGAACAGCTGGTAAAGATGTTTTCCCATATTATTGGTTGCCTTTTTGCACTGTTGGTGGTTTCGTTTGCTGTGCACAAGCTTTTTAAAAGAATGAGGTCCCTTTTGTTGATTTCCTCAGCCAATTCCTGTGCTATAGAAGTTTTGCTCATAAAGTCTTTCCATAAGCCAATGTCTTGGAGGGTTTTACCTAACCTATTTTGCAGTAGGTTTAGAGTGTCTGTTTTAATATTTAGGTCTCTTAGCCACTTTGATTTTAGCTTGGTACATGGTGAAAGAGTTAGATCTAGTTTTAGTCTTTGGCAAGTTAAAACCCAGTTTTTCCAGCACCATTTGTTAAAGAGACTATCTTTCCTCCATTAAGAATTTTTGGCTGCTTTGTCAAAGATAAGATGGCTCAGTGTATCTGGAGTAGTTTCTGGATCTTCTAGTCTACTCCATTGATCCTTGGGTCTGTTACTTTGCCAGAACCACGCAGTTTTATTACAGTGGCTTTATACTATAGTTTCAGGTTCGGAGTGGTGATACTCCCCAACATGTCCCTGTTGCTTAGAATTGCTTTGGCTATTCTAGGTCTTTTGTGGTTCCAGATGAAAGTTTGAATTTTTTTCTCTAGATCTGTGAAATATGCTGTTGGGATTTCAATCGGGATTGCATTGAATCTGTATAGTAGTTTTGGGAGTATAGCTATTTTGATGATGTTGGTTCTTCCTACCTAGGAGAAAGGTATGTCTTTCCATTTTTTGATATCATCTTCTATCTCTTTTTTCAGAGTGCTATAGTTTTCAGAGTAGAGGTCTTTCACCTCCTTTGTTAGATTGATTCCTAAGTATTTCATTTTTGGGATGCTATTGTGAAAGGGACTGACTCTCCAATTTCTATCTCAGTGGGTCTACTGTAAGTCTATAGGAAGGCTATTGATTTTTGAACATTGACCTTGTAACCAACTATGCGGCTAAAATTGGCGATTAGGTCCAGCAGTTTTTTAATTGAGTTTTTAGGATCCTCTAGATAGAGTATCATGTCATCAGCAAACAATGACAATTTAACTTCTTCTTTTCCAACCTTTATTCCTTTTATTTCTTTCTCTTGCCTAATTGCTATGGCTAATATTTCCAGAACTATATTGAACAGAAGTGGTGAGAGAGGACACCCTTGTCTTGTTCCTGATCTTAGTGTGAAAGGTTTCAATTTTTGACCATTTAGTATGATACTGGCTGAAGGTTTCTCATAGATAGGTTTTGTTAGTTTGAAATAGACCATCTATTCCGATCTTCTGTAGAGTTTTCAACATAAATGGGTGCTGTATTTTGTCAAACGCTTTTTCTGCATCAACTGAGGTGACCATATGATTTTTTTCCTTAAGCCTGTTAATATAGTGTATAGCATTGATTGATTTACGTATGTTGAACCATCCTTGCATCCTTGGGATGAATCCAACTTGGTCAGGGTGTATAATCTTTTTGATAATTCTCTGAATTCTGTTTGCCAGGATCTTATTGAGGATTTTGGCATCAATATTCATTAGAGGTATTGGCCTGTAGTTCTCTTTTATGGCTGGGTCTTCTCTGGTTTTGGAATCAGTGTAATGGTTGCTTCCAAGAATGAGTTTGGGAGTACTGCTTCCTTTTCAATTTCACTGAAGAGTTTCAGAAGTAGAGGCACTAACTCTTCTTTAAAGGTTTTATAGAATTCAGCAGTAAAACCGTCAGGTCCAGGGCTTTTCTTTGTTGGCAAGTTTTGAATTACAGTTTCAATTCCACAGATTGTTATTGGGGCATTTAACATTTCTATATCTTCTTTATTCAGCTTTCGGAGTTCATATGCGTCTAGAAATCTATCCATTTCTTCTACATTTTCCATTTTATTAAAGTATAAATTTTCAAAGTAGGTGTTTATAATCCTCTGGACTTCCTCGGGGTCGGTAGTAATTTCTCCATTCTCATTTGTAATAGCATAGATAGGAGACTTTTCCTTCCTTTCTTTAATGAGGTTGGCTAAGGGTCTATCAATTTTGTTTATCCTCTCAAAGAACCAACTTTTCGATTCACTGATTTTTTTGAACCGTTCTCTTGGTTTCTATTGCATTGATTTCTGCCCTGATCCTTATAATTTCTTGCCTAGTATGAGCTTTGGGTTTGTTTTGCTCCTCTCTTTCTAGTTGCTTGAGGTGCAGCATTAAGTTGTTTATTTGAGCTTGCTCCGTTTTCTGGATGTAGGCCTTCAGTGCTATGAATTTTCCTCGTAGAACTGCTTT